>BGNK01001776.1:20182-67682 GCA_003297005.1 Symbiodinium sp. clade A Y106
ACTGCTGTAGTATTGGCAGTAATGTTGGCAGTAGCATTGTCGGATATTGCCAGAATTTAGCTTCTATTGAAAGGTGAAATAAACTATGATGGATGTCAAGATAAGGCTCCCAGGAATCCCCCTGGTCCACGATGCTGTATGCCTTCCATCCTTACGACTGTCCTTGATGTGTAGATCCCGATGGTCTGTGTACAGCCCGAACCCTTGGAACCATAAGAAGATACAAGACTCTATAAGTTGCTCACATGGCCTGAACAAACCATTTGCTCATAGACAGGGAAGGGTGTTGCTATNCAAGACTCTATAAGTTGCTCACATGGCCTGAACAAACCATTTGCTCATAGACAGGGAAGGGTGTTGCTATACAACTTGTCCACAAAAGCATAAACTCATACACACCAGACGCAAAAAACCTCGTACATACCAGCGTTTTCACAACATCGGCGAGCGAAGTTGTGTTGTATGCGAAAAATCCAGCACTCGACGTGTTCTTCCACTGAGGATAGACAAAGTGGTATGGTTTGTGGAAATGGTGCCAGCGCGCGCTTGGTTTTTGCAATGTGGTGCATGGTGAGTGGGAATGGTGAGTGGGATTGGGGGTTGGGGACAAAAGGAAAGGAAAACAACAGATGAAGCCGTCGATGACGTAGCTGCGCGGTGAGACGAGAGGGGGGGGGNATGTGGTGCATGGTGAGTGGGAATGGTGAGTGGGATTGGGGGTTGGGGACAAAAGGAAAGGAAAACAACAGATGAAGCCGTCGATGACGTAGCTGCGCGGTGAGACGAGAGGGGGGGGGTGTCAGGTCTCCAAACATAAGTGCAAGACCTCCAGCCCCCCCCCTCTCATCCCAGTTTGTAAACACCAGCCCTGTTTATAAACACAAGCCATGTATATAAACACAGACACTGTTTATAAACACAGGCCCTGTTTATAAACAACAACATGATTGATAAGCGACATAAATGTATACAGGGACTAACAAGACAGTGAATAACCAAGAACTATTTATACAAGCATAGGATAGCAAGATGATATAAGATAAATCCCTGCGAAACCGCGAAACGTGGCGTGTCTCAAACGCAGGCCCCATGNGCAAGATGATATAAGATAAATCCCTGCGAAACCGCGAAACGTGGCGTGTCTCAAACGCAGGCCCCATGGTAGCCCTTTCTGTTGGTTTAATGGTTTGATGGTTTAACGGTTTACGCCTACGTGTAAAGAAACCAAAGGGACCCCATATAGGGGGGTACCCATATATATATATATATAGATAGTTCCGGAAAAAGTAGGTCTTTTCGGCTACAGGTAAGCCATGAAGCCCCAAATCCTAAACCCTAAATCTCAAGGACTTGGGGCTTTTGCGGATTCAGGGCTATAGATATATAGCCTCCAGAATCAAAATCTTGTGGTTTGGTGGAGGTTGAAGGGCCCTCCCTGGTTGAGGAGTCTATGATTTAGGGACTTGGGGTTTCGGCTTGCGGGGTGTGTGGTTTAGGGTTTTAGGTTTGGGGCTTGAGGGTGTAAACCCAAACCTAAACCCTGAACTTAGCCATACATTGAAATCCATTTCCCAAACCTAAATGGAAGGTGCCCAACCCTTCATACTACAAACCCGGTAAGTTGCGGATGAGGCTTCAGGGCTTGCGGACCCAGGTCTTCAGGGCTTTGGGTTAGTCCTACAACCTATAAGAAGTTAAAGCTCTAAAATCTAAACCCCATGCCCAAAAGCCTAATGGCTTCGATATACTTGTAGCTGTACTCCAAACCATCCCTGTGTACGGTTCTGAAGCCGGAAGTCACAAAACCGAAAGCAGCGGCTTGGTAGGTAGACTAGGGTTTATAGTATATTGCCTCGTAAGGAACTTACAGGCATAGTTTTTAGAAGTTAGTTAGGCCTCGATGGTAAACCCTAGCCAATATTTCAGAAGCCAGGGTGCTGGGACGGGGGAGGACCTAGCACCCGGAAAACCGCAAAGCACTATTCCGACAAATTGAATCTACAACTCTACAACGATCCATTCAGAAAGTCTTCAAACCCGTCCAGAACCTTAACCTATATCGATCTATTGTAGTTCGACCTATTGTAGTCAGAACCTTTATAAGGATCACCCTACAGTAGAAGCTAGAAAGTTGGAACATCATTAGCCTCATGCCCTTAAAGTAAACTAAAGGGAATCCCAGCATGAATCATCCTAAATCGATGTTCCAACTTTCTGGGGTTCGCCATAAACCCTAAAAATGCATATGTATAAAGATTCCTCAAGCCAAGGGCCCTAAACCCTGAAGTACATACCTTTTGCAAGGCCTAAACCCCAAAACCCTAAACAACTAAACCCTAAACCCCAAAACCCTACATAAACCCTAAACCCCAAAACCCTAAACCCCAAAAACCACTCCCCCCAAGCCGAGGGCCTGAACATGCTCCTGGCAGAGAAGGAGGTAGCTCCTCGAGTCAATTGGGACCAGAGTCCTCGGCTCCACTCCAGCCTGGCGCTCTGGATTTCAGACAGGGTTTAGGGTTTAGGGTTTAGGGCCTTAGGGTTTAGGGTTTAAGGTTTAAGGGCTCTGAAAATTTGATCATCAGATTGTAGCTCATCAGGCAACCTTCATGTACATGCCCAGAAGGTAATCTACTCTATAACTCATACAGTTACATGAGACAGAGGCCTCCTTAGCAACATTGGTCAGTCTCGGGTCAGTCTCGCAATCGTCATCAAAATGGTCAAAACCGTCGTCGCTAGCTTCAGCATACTCGCTACATCTCGCTATCATTTGGGCTGCTTGCTTATGGCCAAGTCGCAAACGGCACTCAGTGCCATCGGCAATCATAAGAAGGGATCCGGATGAATTTCGCTACTTTTGACTCAATAGAACTTCCTGTAAGGCTCCAAATAGCCCAAAAGCCTTATATAGTAAGGTGTTTGGGACCACAAGCCTCGTACTATGAGTCCTTAGAACATTCGGGTTAAGGTCTTGCGAACCAAAAAAACCCTAAACAGTAAGCCATATAAGCTGGAAAAAATCACCAAACCCTCTGGCTCTAAAACCAAAAAACCCCAAAAAACCCAAACCCTAAACCCCAAACCCGGGTTTAGGGTTTAGGGTTTAAAAGCTCAAACCCTAAAAAGCTCTGAACCTTTGAACCCAGAAGCCCTAAGCCCAAAGAGCCGCAACTGCGACGTGCCGGCTGGCCTGCACCATTTGGTCGCAGAGGGCGCTCAGCTCCTGAAATAGCTGCATTCGGATTGGGTTTTTGGTTTCTTAGTTGCTGAGTTCATAAGCCCCAAAAGTGTACACTTTTCGTTATAGAGTCTATTTATAGTGGGTAATATTATCCCAAAAAGTGTAAAGTGTATCCAATCAGCTACTAAGGTTTCAAGTTTTCAGAGCTTAGGTCTTTAGGGTCCAAAGTCTTAGGGCGTTAGGGTTTTGGGGTTTACGGATTCGATTCTTCCACCGGTAGGATTTAGGGCATGTGCTCCACTCAATCTAAGGCCAAAATTATCCTCAGAAGGGGTTCAGGCCTTCTGGGTGCAAGGCTACAAGTGCAAGTGCCTACATGTACTTAGAATATGATGTACAATGAAGATCCTAAACCCTAAAAGCCTTAAACACCTAAAATGACGTTTGAAGCCCGAAATCCCACACCCCAAACCCTAAACCCTAAATCCTCAAGCCCAAAAAGCAAACACTACACTCCAAAATATATTCTGCTACGCGCTTCTGCGTTCAGGAAAACTGTATGGGGCTCGTTGAGCAAGATCCTGGAGCTTTGCTGCATTTATGTGGAAGAACTTGTGGGGGTCTTGAGTTTAGTGTAGGGCTGGGGCTAGTTCTTCTTAGGTTTCGGGGTATATCTTTGACTTTATAACGGTAAGAACGACCGAGATGTGTGCGGCCACACTTTACAATGCAACTCCAAACACAATCCCGCTAAACCCTAAACCCTTGCAACCCACTTCCAAACCCTAAACCCTAAACTCTAGTCTGTTCTCAGTCCCTGCTGGCACCTTCAGGGGCAATCGCGGGTCTCCGACCTCGCAAGCATCAGACTCTTCAATCTCAGAGTCAGAGGCCCGGGTTTAGGGGTTTAGGGTTTAGGGGTTTAGGGTTTTAGGGTTTAGGGGTTTGGGGTTTAGGGGTTTAGAGGTTTAGGGGCTTAGGGTTTCCTGCGTTAGAAGCTTATAATAGGCACGAGCACCGAGTACTGATGCCGCCTCACACGGTTTAGGGTTTAGGGGCTCAGCACCCATCGCAAAATCTTGTGACCAAAGTTTCGTTACCGGGAACGTTACATCTAGTTGGCGATTGCCTTGAGAGCCTGGGTACCTATGCATACACACACACAGACTGTGTTGCCGCATAGTACGGTAATTCACGGATAATGTAGGTAATCGGGCGTCTAGGACTCGGCTTTGACTTCAGCAGGGCTGTGCTATCTTGTACGGAAATTGGAGCGGGGTGCAGTGCGACTCAGCTGACCAAGATGTCACACGCGCTTGGTCCGGAACAGAAAGCCTGGAAGGATGATGCTGTGATCCATCCCCCAGCTTGCTAACAGTGAGGCCTCAATATTAGTGATACTCTTAAGGTATATTCGTATTATCTGGGCTTTTAAGTAACCAGGGAGAAAAAAGTATAAACTTTTATTTCATAAGGGTTCCTTTAAGAAAAAAAGTATTAAAGTATGGTACTCCAAAGCCCAGTTATAGTCTGTTTACAACAAGGAACCCCATGGACCTAAACCCACCTAACAAGCCCTGGTTAGATCATGGGATGCCTTTCTTCTCGCGCGGAAGGCCACCCAGCGACGCTGGAGAACCTGCCGGGCTTTGGGTGAACCTGGATCCCAGAACCACTTTAACCCCGAAGAACCTACCTGCTTAGGGTTCTTGGTATGAATGCCTTATGTAAGTTCTTAACGGCACTACGGGGTTATAGGATAGGATATTCACCAAAGCAGGATATCCAGCAGTTTGGGGGTCGGTGTCAGCAGGGACGTAGGTATGAATACCTGTACCGTAGTACCTCCGGGCTCAACTCGCTACCATTTCGGAGATTCGGGCGCCATACCCATCGTGATGCCATCGGGGGTCCCCAGAACCCCCTAGAAGACAACCTCAAACCCCAGACCCTAAACCTATCTACTACTTTGGGAGGATGTGGGGCTGCAGGGCGGCTCGGGACCTACGCTTGTGTGGGTCTCTACAAGGTGTTGTGTTTGTAGTGTTGAGAGGCCTAGGGGCTGGGCACCCCAGCCCAAAAAAGTTTAACCTTCTGAATTATAGTAGGAATATTTTAGCCCCAAAAGGTTAAAGGTTACCTACTCAGCCCCTAAGGAAGTTCTGGACAAGGCTGTGTAGGCGCCACTGTTGGCGCCTTCCCACGTTGTGGGTGGCATTGCCTTAGCCGGGCTCGCTACACCGAGCACTTCCGACACTCCTTTCTCGAGCACCTTCTCTATGAGCAGTGCATCGTCCAAGGACAGTGCGGTAAGAGGCCACCCCACGTCATTGCCGCGGTTCCTCTCAATCCGGCCATCCGTCAACTTCTGTGTCATGACCGTCTTGTTGTTGTACATGGAACACTGCTCATGTTGTACATCAACTGTTTATTGAGGCATATTCAAGCTCCTATATATCCATCACGAACGCTGACAAGAAACACCGCTGCTCTGTGTTGCAAGGTTGTCTGGGTTAAATACTCTAAGCTCTAGACAGCGGATGCAAACTGAATTTCCTAACGACTTCGATCCTCCAGCACAAGACGCATTCAGCCCTGACCACAAAGATTTGAAAGCCCCACTTTGGGATGCCTCGCGCTTGATGTTGGCTTCCTCCGCCAACTTTGCCTCAGCTTCACTTGCTGCAGGGACTCCAGACCGCATCCCCCCCTGCCTTTATGGCCGGTCGGCTTTACGGATTTATGGTTCGGGGTTTTACTAGGGCTCACCCTGAGGGACCAATTACGTTCCCGGGTCTAGAATATTAGTGCTGTATATGGGTTGTAGTTTGTTGGGGGATTTTGACGTTGAGCGCTCATGGTGTTCAGGCTTCGAATTGTGGGATATTCAGGATTTGGCTGCATTCCCTTAAGCCACTTTGAAACCATTGCAACCCCCAGCACCCTAAACAGATCCTATACATTCAAGAAATGCTAGTTCCTAAATCCTAGGCCTAGGCCCTGATTAACGCCCAAATTTAAATCCTGGTTCCTAAATCCTGAACCACCGAAACTACAGGGCAGAACCTGACCTGTCCACAGGCCAGTCCCTGAACCCCAATCCCTAGGCCTCATAACGGTCGCACACTGATGCCTCGAACCCCCAACAGCCTTGTAAGTATAATACGAGTCCTTAGAGCCTTGGGGTAAACCCCGAACCGTGAAGCCCTCCTTTGTCCTAATATCTGTGTGTATATATATATATATATAACCTGAATAATTGGACTAGGTGACTAGGCTCTTGCGTTATGATATTCTATACAATAGGATTACTGAGGTACGCATTCTATGGTTCATAACCTACTCTTCAGTATATCTGGAGCCCTAAGGATAGCCACAAACCCTAAACCCTACTTGGAGGTTCATGGGTAGTTATAAGTGGGGTTATAAGTCCCTTAATATGGGATGTAAGTAGTTACCCTACTATAAACCCTACTTATAACTACCCACGAACCTTCAAGTCAGGAGCCCTAAGGAATACCTCCAAGGCTCAAGCATCGATAATCACCGACGTGCTTGGTGCCATAGGGGTTTTCACCTTGGGGTTCGCTTTTGGGTTTAGGGTTTGGGTATAGGATGTGAGGTTTAAGATTTCGGGTTAAGGGTTCAGGGTTTAGGTGTAGGATTTAAGGTTTAGGGTTTAGGGGCAGGGTTCGGTTGAGGGTTTACTTGGGCCCTAAAGAACCTATACTTCTATGGACGTAGATAAGGAAAATCATAGTTGGTAGCCCTGAAAGGGTAGTTATAGGGTCCAGGTAGGGTCGTTTGGGTACTCTTTTTTAGGGTTCACAGTTCCAATCAGCAGTCGAGTCTCGAAGCAAGGGTCCAGACAGCACTGACTGTCGGATTTAGGGTCGAAAGTCTGTCTGGTGCTTAGCAGGGAATGGGGGAATGGATCCCTATAGTAGCCCCTATACAATCCCCAATTAAAGTCCCAATAGCCCATTCCCCCATTCCCTAGTAAGCACCAGACAGTTAGGATAGTATAGACTTAGGCCCTAAAGTACCTATTTAGGAACCCTCTATGGCCTAAGTACATGCTATATAGGTACATAAGGCCTCCATATAGGAATGCAGTGATTGCTGTCGGGGAGGGGCTCTGCAAAGCTAAGCGAAATGAGAATTCAGGATCAGGCGGTCTTCATTTAGGGGTTTAGGGGTTTCGGATTTAGGGGTTTACAGTAGGGTTTAGGGTTTATTGTTCCGAAACCGAATTCGCAAAACCTTGCCCTCAACAAACAGGTGCAGGACCGTGGGTTAGGGGTTCGGATTTGCTCTATGTCTCCGTCCCCACCCTCAGCATCTCTGCGATCGTCAGAGAAGTCGCCGCTTCTCTGCTTAGGCTTAGTCACATGTTACGTCATTGATGTGTACACTACGCTTTCATGTCGGCGGAGGGACTGGAAGGATCAAAGCTTGAATGTGGGGTTTGATTACCACAGCCTACTCGCAACACATCGAAAACGACAAACAGTTCTGGCAATGTTCATGAGATCTGCAAAGCCATCAGGCTTAGCATGGAAACTGCACTGCCAAAGGTTTGAGGTTTGGAGCTTATTTATGTGGTTTTGTGACTTCGGTCTCGCATTTCGAACGGTTGCAGGAGCACCACCGCCACTGGGGCTCCTCTTTGAGATCCTCACCTTCTAAGTAGCTTCGCAACTCGCGCTGCAAGGTGTTCCCTCCACACGCGTAGCTTCGCGATCGGCTGCCGCTGCATGAACTTACAGTTCAGAGCTTAGGATTTAAGGTTTGGGATTATCTTCCTCACGGCCATCGGCTTCCAAAAACATCAGGGGGCCTATGCAAGAAGTCCTTATCCCTAGACCCTGGCAAACCCGAATTTAAGCTCCTAGACCCTAAAAGCCTAAACTCTAAAGCCGCAACCCTGAAACACTAACCCCCTAAACCCCAAGCTGTGCCTCGCGAAACTAGTCGTCACGTCGTGTATGACCTGTTATGATGAGGGTATCCTATGTTGGGGTTGGGCAGGGAAAGACCCGAAGTTGAGCTTTAACCTCTCCGCACCTAGCCCGCTGGGGCCAGCGCAATTGCCACAAAATGGCTATCGGAAATGGCCTCCGGACAGGCACCAGCAAGCTTTGAAAATTCGAGTCTCGAAAGGGAGCAACCCTGGTCCCCACAGAAAAACCCAAAAGCCTATAACACTGAGCCTGAAACCCCAACCCCCTAAACCGGCCCGTTATCCACTTCAGATGGAGCGCTTACGGTGCTCTGCCCCTGGTTCGTACTATCGAAGCTCAGGGTGTGGGCGGGTGGGGGTTTAGGGTTGTGGGTGTGGGGTTTAGCGCGATTAGGCTTTGAGGTTTAGGTTCTAGAGTCTAGGGTTCTGAATGACTTCAAACCTCAGACCCTGGATTCTAGCTTGGGGGCTGAAGAATTAGAATAGGGTGCGGGTGGGCGGGGGGGGGAGTGCTAAATTATAGCACGTATGACAAAGAGTAGATAGCTATAGGCAGTCACGGTCTATACGACTCTTAATTCTGCTAATTCTCTGGACCTTGATATCAAGCCAGGTTAGGCCTCACTATGTTGGCTGCGGGCTGAAGCTGACTACAAATTCCCAACAGAGAACCCAAACTCTTGGGATTATGTAGTGGGTTTAAGGGTTTAGAGGGTTTGGGGGTTTAGGGCTTTAGGAGTTTAGGGTTTACGGTTCCCCGAACTTGCTTCTGAGTCGGTCCTGTATAAGACCGCATGTCCAGCTTCACATCCCGGAAATGCCATCTAGAAGAACCCACCACACCCCACACCGCCCCTTGCGTTGACAAGTCGTGCGTGGAATGAGAAAAAGTGTTTGGCCAAAGCCCCAATTGTGACCTTCAAGCCAAAGTGGCCTGACGCTCTGAAAGTCACGTCGAAGTTGTCTAACAGTGCCAGCGAAGTGACATCCCCTCCGACTGTCAGATTCAGCCATTCGATTTGCTCATGCATACCACCATCATGATAAGCAATGAGTTCATCAGAAACGTCCAGGCCACTCCGCTGGCAAGGGAGGCTCAAAAGTCCAGCGCTTGGCGGCCTTTCAATGACCTAGCCCGCCAATGCGACGCCATTGAAACGTACAATGCGAGGAAGGCGCGCCTTAAGCTCACGGCTTCTGGCGCCAGCCTTCGCAGTAACAAAGATACGAATAGACCCAGTCCTCTGAAGTGTGATGAATCACACTCTTTCATCTTTAAGGTCTAGCTGCAGCCAGTCGCCGTGTGCCAGACGTTGTGATGCTTGAGGACCAAATGTCAACCTGTGCAGGTCCTTCGGGCGCAATCCTGGCATCGACGCAATGATGATGTCGTCGCTAGTGGCTGGATGCAGAATAAGACATACTGTCCTTGTGATCGCAGGCACAAACATATTTGCTGGCAGCATTTACCGAAAGGATTGGCTTCTAAGTCCTGGGGCTCAAACCCCTGAACCCCGATCCCCTGAATCGTTGAACCCGGAAGTTCTCTGCACCCTAAAACCCAAAACAGTTTAACCCTACCGCAACCCTGAAGAACCTACCTTTTCAAGGACTTATATAAGGAAATCATGATAAGGAGCCCTAAACAGGTAGGTTCTTCAGGGTTAAGGTAAACCCTAAACCCTACACCGTGGCCTGGCCAATCCAGGAGCTGCAGTTGGCGGCATTGCCAATCACGACAAGATCCTGCCACTTCTGGGCTATGTAAGCTAGGTTCCTGAGTAGCCCCTTTATAATAAGGGTACCCTTTGTCCTGCTATTGGGTTTTAATAAGGGGACCCTAAACTAAAACGGGCAAAAGGGTACTGCTCAGGAACCATACTAAGCCTTCTGAGCTTGGGGTTGAGGCTTTATTGGGGGTTTAGGGTCTGGGGTTTTGGGGCCTATGGGCACAGGGATTAGAGCTGGGGCTTGTGGGTCAAGGGTTGAGGGTGCAAACGTTAACCCCTTGGTCATGCTCACCCGTTTCTGCAAGCGTCTAGCTTAGCACAGCGTTGTCTTCTTAAGGAAAAACATACTCTGGGCCGCGAACTCTCACCTTAGAGGCCCCGTTATAGCACACAGAGGTCAGTGTCTTGGGCCTGACCTTTGCTCGTAAAACACGAACTTTCTTGCAGCACTGCAGTAGAAAGAAGTTCCATGCCTAAGCCCTACAACTCAGGTCATGAACCCTGAGCCGCGACTCCGAAGCCCTACTCCCCAAGCCCCTAAAGCCCTAAACCCTGAACCCCTAAACCCCTAAAGCCCCACTATCAGAAACCCCCGATAGTATTGGGTACTTCGAAGCCTCAACGGCACTTAGAGATAATGCCGAACCCGGATGGAACCCGTTTAGAACTCTTCGCCATGAACCCTATAGGCCCTAAACCTCTTAAACCCTGGACCCGCAAGGCTCGTTTTGGAACGTTTCCGTCTGGAACTCTCGAAGACCGGAACTCAAAGGACAAATCCCAAATTTAGGGGTTTAGGGTTTAAAGGTTCAGACAGGAGGGAAGTTGCATACCGAAACTCGAAAAGATGTACCTTCTCAAGTACCAAAAAAATTCATGATTTCCGAGTATATGTCACTGTGAAAAGGACTTTAGGGATTGAGGTCGGGTTCATATAGGGACATGTAGCTAGACATGTAAACCCCAGCTTCAGTTTAGTGTAGCTTCAGTTTAAGGGACGAGATGTTGAACTCCGTGAAGGCCTTAGGGTCCAAGGTCTTTCAGGCTTTGGGTTCAAAAGCCCCGTGTTCGCTGTGGGACCTCGTTTGTTCAGATGGCTCCTCCAAAGTTTGAAGGGTTTTCAGGGCTGTGGAAGAGGCCGAACACGCATACCACCGAAAATGCCGTTTGTGGCTGAAGCTCAACCAATGCCTAGTTAAGTTCAGGGCGGGCCGAAGGCTGCGGGACTACAAGCATCGGATGAACACACGAAATCTGAAATTCAACCAAGCGCAGCTCAATGGCAGGACTCGTAAGGCAGCCAAACAAATCAGCGCCCACGCGGTGGGATTGTATGAAGGTAGTGGAGAAACGACAGACTAAACCCCAGAGCCACCCAGTAGCTCCTCCTGCTCGGCTTCGAGGATCAGGTGCTCGACATCTTGGCATCGAACTACTGCTAGCAATCGTGCTAATACTAGTAGTAGCACTGGTACGAACACCAACACTAGCAGCAGTAGTAGAAGTAGTAGGAGTAGTAGGAATAGGAGTAGGAGCAGGAGCAGGAGCAGGAGCAGTAGCAGTAGCGGCAGCAGTAGCAGTAGCAGCAGCAGCAGCAGCAGCAGTAGCAGGAGCAGTAGTAGTAGCAGTAGCAGTAGCAGTCGCAGCAATAGTACTATTTGTACTAATTACTACCACTACATATACTACTAGTAGTAAAAGTAATAACAATCGTTGTCGTCGTCGTAGTAGCTTAGTAGTAGTCGACCAAAATGCAAAACAGTGCCCATCGCAATAAACACACAAGGTGACGGGTTGCATTATATTCTAAGCGAGTTGTCGCTGAGTGTTCCATAATGACGAACTCCTGAAAATCCCAAAAGAGTCCAAGCCGAGGAAACCAAACTAGCATCACGGATGCTCGCACAAGGTTCTGTGCTCAACAAAAACAGCAAAATGAGTAGGCCGTATTTCATGACTGATAAACCTCGGGATCAGACGCAGAAACAATGTGGACATCAGCCAACCCAACATCTGCGCTGTCGAATGCCGCAGCATGAGCCCAGAACCCTTCAAGATTACAACGGACTCCACACCCTCCAGCAAAATTGCAAGACGTCTTCTAGCTGGTTCCAGCGAGCCCGCCGCAAGTAACTATCGCTGTCGAGATCGTGAGAACCAGAACTCCGACGCCATCTGGCAGTTTCCGAAATTAGGGCACCCGAATATAGTACCCTAAATAAAAGGATCCATATTATAAGGAACCCCCAAATAAGGTATCCCCAATTTTCGGAAACTCCCATCGGGCAGTCGGCCTCTGGGTGCTCTTGCAAACAGTCCCGAAGCAACGAGATGAGAATGAACTCCCACACAAGACATTTCTCCCAAGGGCCCTTTAATGGAGTCCTTATAGACCTCAATAGTGGGCATTTGGAGTACACTAGAGTGCAGTTGAGGGATCTAGGACAAGACGCTCCTCCCATTGCCTGTAAAACGGAGTTCGAAAATATTGTGCAACCATGTGTGACTAATTGCGCGGTATAGTGCCTCCTGCAGACTTACGCAGTAAAGTATAGCCCACCAGGGATATGCCACGGCGATGTTGACACATCTGGCGGTATGTAGGATGCCGACAGGGTCTGCAACTGCGCACAAGGCGCACTGCTATCGTGAGGACAAACTCAAGCTCAGCTTGCACAGGTAATTGCTTGCACCGGGTTCTGGCATGAAAAATCTCATCGGGCCGCCTTCCATCGACCCTGGAGTGAACAAAACCATGGAACTATGGTTGCAGCGCTGCACAAGGGCACACCCACTTCCAGCTATGTCGGACGAGATTGCAGGTACAAATCCGCTAGACGGCACAAACCCCAAACCCATACACAACCCAAACCCTTAGACATGGACTTCCGGCAGGGCCTGGCTATGGATAATATCTCGGTGGTTGGGTGCATCGGCTTACATATCTGGATTGAACGAAAGATCTTCTCGCAGTCACATCTTGCGGGGCGCGGGCTGACCAAGCCGTTTGACGGGTCAGGGGCTTAGTAAATCATGCAAACTGGGACAGGAGCGGATAAACACCGGAAAGCATAACCAATCATCATCACCACACTCATCAGCGCATCATCACGACGACCACGAGCAGAAGACACGCGGACAAGACCATTGGCAAGCCAGCAGCTGCTGACAAAGTGGCAACGCCATTTTAAGATGGCCAAGAATTCAACATAAGACCCTAGAGAGGACCATGAAACACTTATACCAAACGCACAAGACAACTGCTCAATGAAAGGACCCGCTAAATTCCGCTGCATGTAAGCCCGCTAAACCCTGGATCTTACCATGAACCCTAAACCCCACACCGACGCGTTGACCTAAACCGAAGGCCTAGGCCCCTAAACCATGTTTTGAATCCTATAAACCCTAGCCTAGACACCTAAAGCCAATTAATTATCTACCCTAAGCCCTAAACCTTCGACCCTATTATCAACCCTAAACGAAAATCCCAAAGCCCTAAACCCTAAACCCAAAGAAACGTACCAGCACGCAGCTAAGCCGCCTTCAGTCTTCTCCGATGCAACTGCGGCAGCAGTCTTCGGCGCCTGTCCCGGCACTGGGTGTATTTCGGGCCAGGGTTTTCGCGAGCAACAGGGTTTAAGGTTTTAGGGTCCAGAGAGTTTAGGATACGGTTTCGGTTATATTCATCAAAACTGACAAAACAACTGTGGCACGTGGCCAACATTCATGTTGCCAGTGGCAGAGACCAGGTTTTGGCAGGGATGCCGGGCAATGACTTCAGCTTGCCACCTCTTGTGTTCCGGCATCGAGGCAATATCAAGGTGAGTCGTGTACTGAGTCAGGTCCCCGACGTAGCAATTTCGATGCCGCTAGTCTGCTAATCGTCATCGTCGTCGGTGTCGCGTCTCGCCATCACGTTGGACATGACGCGGTCAATCACGCCGGTCACCATGGCGACCATTGTGGGATCAGCGACCTGCACTCGAGCTGCAGCCCCATGAGGAAATTAAAGTGTGGAGGGATCTGGGGTTCAGGGTTTCGGGATTCGGGGTGTGGTTTTCGATGATTTTAGGCATTGCGGATCTTTCTGCAACGCTCCCTGCATCCTCTTCAAGTTCGAGGAGTCGTTAACTCCAAACCCTACCTAGAGTGTCATACCCTACCCCTTAGGTTTAGAGTTTAGGGGTTTAGGGTTTAGGGATTCAGGCGTTTCATCACAACCCCTAAACCCTAAAACAACCCTTTTTCAGGCTTGCTTAATACAGGAAGCCTGAAAGATACTAATACGGTGCCTCACAGTTCCTGTTATGCGTATAGTATAACATACCCCAATCCCATTTAATGAACCGATCAGGGAAGGAGAGAGAGCGAGAACGAGAGGCAGGGAGAGAGAGAGAGAGAGCCGAACCCTGCTTACATCATGAAGACCGGTTACTACCCTTGAAGCATAGACCCTACACCAACCCTATGCCCTAAACCCTTGACCCTATACGCAAAACTGTTACACCGACTATACTACCCCTAAACCCTATACCCTAAGCCCTATACCCTAAATCCTATACCCTACATCCTACACCCTAAAGGCCGATTACTGGCGCACCCCCATGGGCCAGACCCCGAGAAGCCTCAGAAGGCGATGCACCCGCCTGCCTGGTCAGGGTTTAGGGCTTGCGGGTTTAAGGGTTTAGGGTTTGAAAGGGTTTAGGGTTTGAAAGGGTTTAGGGTTTAGGGTTTAGGGACAGTAAGCCCCAGAAAGTTGGAACATGGGTTTAGGAGGATTAGTGCTAGGATCCCTTATACTTTACCTTAATGGCATGAGGATAATGATGTTCCAACTTTCTGGCTTCTACTGTAGGGTTTGAAAGGGTTTAAGACTTTAAGAGGGCTTAGGCTTTACGGGTTTAGGGCTTAAGGGTTTAAGGGCTTAGGGTTTGAAAGGGTTGAAGAGGGCTTAGGGTTTAAGGGTTTAGGGCTTAAGGGTTTAAGGGTTCCGGGCTTACGAGTTTACGGCTGAGGGGTTTAGGGTAGTGCAGGAATCAGCCGGTCTGGTGTTTGGGGTTGTTTACACAACAGGCTTCTGTAAGGGTTCCTTCGACGGCTGCAGAAAAGTTTTGGACGAGCGTCTGAATTTGGAGTTCAGAGGCTTTCCGCTCAGAGATGTTCAGAGGATGTGGTTGAGGGGTCAGTTCAAGATCAGTCTGGCCAAGATTTCGAGTATAGGAGCTTGGGGGGACAGGGTTTCGAGAGATTGGGAGTAGGTTCAGAGTCTTCGATTGAAGACAACGTTCAGGGTTCAGAATGTATTGAACAAGGGCGTCGCGCCTTCATGCCACAAAGCCTAAAAGCCCTGAAGAAACCCTAAACCATCAACTTTCAACCCTCAGCCCTTCAATTTACACCCGAATCCCTGAAGCTTCAACCCGAAGACCTTAAGCACTATAAGCCCTGAACCCTAAATCGTAGACTGTGCGTCCAGATCCGTGCTGAAGAGGCATCCCGTGGCGGGTCTGTCGGCCTGGCCTAACCCTACCCTCAGGGGTATACCCTGCCTCTTGTTTTAGGAACTTACTTTCTATATAGCAGATCCTGACCACAAAACTAGAAACCCTGAAGAAGAGGTAGGGTATGATATACCGACTCATATTGCAAGGCTTCTGGGACCAAATACCTTACTATATGAGGATTTTGGGCGATTTTGAGCCTTAGGGTCAAGGATCTCGCCAAAACCTGGGCGTGTTGGGCTCCTCATGATTTCCTTATCCTGAGCCTCAAACCAACCAACAAATCTTTATATGGTAGGGCGTTTGGGCCCAAAAGCCGTACAATGCAAGTCCTTCGAGCATTAGGGTTCTGATTTCCTTATATATGTTACTAACAAAAGTTGTCGATGGGTAAACTTTGGCCTTTGCTCTCTTATAACTATAACTATCTAGGGACGACAAAGCAAAACCTCTGCTAGTTAATTCTTGAAGCCCCTATGCAAGGATTAGGGCGACAAGCTTTCTGGCGCTATCCGACAACTGGCTCGCACCCCCGCGCCTGCTCATTGACGACGTCCTGACACACCCAGGCTAACACAAAAGCTTCAAACGGCCAACATCTGAAGGTCGAGAAGTTAAACAATAAAACTAAGATGTTATTAGGACAATCGCATAACGCATTCGTATCAGAAATCATAAGAAGAAGCAGAACAAATATAATTACTATTGCAGAGGGGTCGAGGCAAGGTCTTATCAAACTTAGAACCTTTTCCCGGATAACCTGCCCCATAGTCAGTATCCTACACTGTGATATGCAGTAATGTGGTTTATGATGTAGCCTGAAACGGAACCCAATCCGTGGCCTGGGTAACTCGAAGAGTTCAAGCTCTAAATATTGAAATGTGTTGGCTGCACATTCCTCGAGGCAGTGTCGTTGGAGATTGAAGACATCCGATCTGCAGTCTATTCACAAGAGTTTTCACTCGCCAACGCCTAGACTCTATTTTCCTTTGAAAGTTCTAAATCTGAAACCGATCCTCCGAACGCTCGGGGCGGTAACAACATACATCGCACATCCGTGGTTTGATACCTCTTGCGGACCTCTAAGCAGAGCTCGCGAACCCCTGTCGCATCTGAACATGTAGACACATGAATATCGAACAAGCCTATGAGCCCCTATGCAGCCTGACCATGACCCCAAACTTCCCAAAACGACTATCTGCTGTAAGGGTTTATTAGACAAGAAAATCATAACAACACAGTTGGACTTGCTGTGATGAGGTAAGCCATGGTATATAAACCCGAAGGGACTGATCCGTGCGTTGTAGTCCGTCACGTACCTCGTAATTAACTTTTCTCCCAACTTTTTGCGCCACAATACTACTATCCTAGGCCCAAGTACCTGAATATTAATGGGTAGACCTAAACTTTTAAAAACCAAAACCCTAAACTCTAAACTTGAAAACGCAAACCCCCAAACCCTAAACCCCTAAACCCTAAACTTGAAACCATAAACCCCAAACCCTAAGCCCCTAAGCCCCAAACCCTAAACCTGAAGGCGCCGATCCCTGTTCTGGGAGCCTTTGAGCCAGCTGCTCGGCCAGAGCTGCTGCTCTCTTCTCCGCAGCTTGGGAGGGGTCTGCCGGCCTGGGGGGGCTCTAGGGTTTAGGGATTATAGGGCTTAGGGTTTAGGGGTTTAGGGTTGTTTTTTTAAGTTGAGGTGACTTTTCCGTCTGCCTTTCGTCGGCGCTCAGGGTTTAGGGATTAGGGTTTAGGGATTAGGGTGTAGGGATTAGGGTTTAGGGTTTTGGGATGAGGATTTAGGGTTTAGGGATTAGGGGTTTAAGAGTTTAGGGTTTAGGGTTTAGCTTCTATTTGGAGGCTCATGGGTAGTTATATGTCGGGGATATAAGTAGAGTAACCAACTATAGTTAGAACCCAAATCAAGGGACTTACAACCCCACTTTTAATTACCTATGAGCCTTCAAGTAGGGTTTAGGGGGTTTTAGGGGGTTTAGGGTATGGGGCTTATGCTTTCGAGCTTGGTAAGGCTTGGGCTTATAGGTTTGGGAGCTAAGGGTTTTAGGTTTGGGCTTACATGATTCAGGGTGCGGGGTTAAAAAGACCCTCGAGTTTCGGGCATTTAGGAATTGGGGTGGACACGACTCCTTGTAAGGGCCTAACTCAAAATAGTAGGGGGCGACAGCAGGAACCTCTATATGGGATCTCTAAGAGGCTCCATAGTACCCTGCATTGCATAACGGGCTAATATAGGGGCCTTCATAATTAGAATAGGGTTTGGGGGCATATTGTACTATGACAATATTAAGGTTTATTCAGGAACCCTCACAATAGTATTATAGTGGTAATTTCCTCTAAGAACCAACAGCAAGGATGAAAGAAACTCTCCGGGTCAGACTCCCAAGTCACTGCTCAACAGTTCAACAAAGAACCTTTAATTTCAAGAAGCTCCTCCATAGTGGGGTTAAGGGTTTAGGTTAAGGCTTCAAGGAATACTAGTAGGGTTAAGGGTTTCGGGTTAATGGTAGGGTTAAGGGTTGCAGGTTTCGGGGTTAAAAGTAGGGATGGGGGCTTAAGGTTAGGGAAGCAGACTCCCAGGTCCCTCCGTTATCATATCGTAGACCAGCTGCACGCTGGGTGCAGCAGGCTGAGCCGGCTCTGAAGCCGGCGCGGGTGCAGCCTCCTCGCTTCTGTTCTCTTGGGTCTCTCCAGTTTGGGATGTTCTAGAATGGCTCCAGAAGAGTTTCTTACAAGTTCTATAAGGGTTCTATCCGGGTTCTTTAAGGGTTCTATAAGTGTTCTATAAGGGCTCGAGAAGGATTCTGTAGGGGAATGGGGGTTGAAGGGTTTCGGGCTTTAGGGCTTCATCTTTTCGACTCCAGGGTGCTTTGGGTTGAGGCTTAGCGACTGTAGGGCTTCAGGGTTTCAGGTTGCCAGTTGATCATTGCCATGGTGGCGAACAGAGGTTACGGATGAGGGTGGTGATGATGATGATGATAGCCAGGACTGACATGAATCGTTATATGTTCCTGATTGCCATGACGACGATGATGAGAGTGATGGTAATGATGAAAGCATTTCTAGTAAAGAGCACAATTGAGCACAAAGACTGCGATGGTGATGTCCACGGCATGGACGTGGTGGCGACATGACACAACAAGATGACAATTCAACGCACGGCAATGATTACGACAGATCACGATCATAGTCACCATCGTGTACGGGTTGGGCCTGAGACTTCCTCATTTTACTGTATGTATATATATATGTATTATATATATATATACATATGACAGGCCAAACCCCAAATCTGTGACATCAGGGCTCGGACAGCTTCGGCTTGCCATGCTCGTGGGCTTTTTTTGTCGGCTCGGGCTGTCTGAGGTCAGATACGACAGTTTAGGGTTTGGGGTAATGAGGGTGGCTGGTGTCGCTCTTCGTCGGTAGGGCTCTACGACCATGGCTTCCAGTGGTTGACTCTTTGGGTATAGGGTCCTAGGGGAACTAAAGGTTCGCCTTTGGGAATATACAGGGCTATAATATCCTCCCCCCCCAAAAAACAAAGGTTCAGAGTTACCTACTCTACTACTAAGTTGACCATTTGGCTGTGAGGCCCTGCTTCTGCAGGCTCTGGAAAACAAAGCTGATGTCCCAGACAGAACTTGGAAGACAACATGTCATCTGGCTTCGAGGGTGCCTGGTAAATCGAAACGCTAGGTCAAACACTGAAGCCGGAAACACAAAAACGCTACACCGGTACGCCTGGCGGAGCAAAGTGCATTTCTTTCCGGGGGTACGGTATTAGCGATAAAACAAACAACGAACCCTGAGAAATCATATTGGTCCGGTACTGGTCCAGGCTTGTATATCAGATATCAAGGCTCAGCGAGGCATAGGATTTTGGAATGGCAGGTGCAAGGAAGCGCTTCCGATTCGAGGGTAATTACTTAATTATGACCTTCTCAGCAGCTTGTCGCAGGCTTTCCACACCTTAGAACCCGATAACCCCCATACACTTTAAAAACTCAAAGCAGAGAGCTCCGGAAGGTAAGCTTCAACATTTTAGGCCTGCAGCGCTCTCGGATGTAAGGTCCAGGGATGTAGGGTCTGCAGGTTTCTGCCTTTACGCTTCAATGATCTATAATTACGGCTCACCCTAAGCCGAGCTAGCTTCATTGATTTCAAAAGATAGAACAAAAAACAAAAAAGTGGTGGGTTTTGGGGGGTTCAGGCAAGGGTTGTGGGTTGTTTGGCGTCCTCTTCAGACTCCGACGCAGAAGACGATGCTTCTTCGGATGACTCCTCACTTCTCAGCACATCCCCACAGTTCAAAAGGACCAAACAAACGGACATCAGTAACCCTGCAACCCAAACTCCAGACCCTAAGCTCAAAACCCTAAACCATTGAGGGCTTCTTTCCCTAGTTAAGACGTTTTTAAGGTTTATAAAGGTTTATCGGCTTTTAGGGTTTAGGGCCGGGGTTTGGGGTTGAATGAATCACACAGGAATGAGGTCCGCAGGGAAGTTGGCTTCTGTCAAGAAGCGGGCTGCACAAAGAGTACACTTTCCGAAATACAACATTTCGTCTTGGGTTTCCTGAGTTAGGAGTATGTGTGGCTGAAGCCTCGCCGAGCTAGGTCTTCAATTTGGGTTGAATATCGTTGGTTTGGGGTTTAGGATTGAAAGTTGAGGCCCTAAGCCTTAAGCTTTGCGGGGTTGAGCTGAAGGACTTTCAGGCGCTACGCGAAGCAAATGGCGACACGTTTCTTCGGCGGCGTGAATAGGCCCGAACCCCCCCCATCAAACAAAAACTTTGGAAATGGTGTAATTATGCACTTTAGGTTGGTCCTCGATGAAGACATGGTCAGCGAAAAAGCTAGAAGCCCTATGAACACCGCATCGACCTCTATCATATAGCACACAAAAGCCCGCTGCAAGCCTGAAAGAAAGGGTTGCAGCTCCGATCCAGGAGAAGGACAAATTCAATTATAGGGCTTATACCATGGAATCCTTTGCACACCCCTGCACTACTCCCCTCCCCAAACTATATCCAAAACAGACCTTTATTAGCTGCTTAATATTGGGCTCTTCAAAATAAGCATGAGGAAAAAGAGTCCTTGTTCTAGTGCTGTTTCTGCCAGTCCGAAGTGTGCCGTTCGCGTAGATGTGACTGTTGTCGTGGCTGGTGGCTGTGGTGGGTGGTGGCGGCGGTGTGGGGCTTGTCTGGGGCCTGACCAGGGCATCTTCATCCTGAAATTGCAGCGAATAACGGTGGTAAAGGTAGCTCTCAAAGGCATCGCCGAAGTTCTGCTCATCCGCACGGGTCCATACAAGTGGGTGGTGGACCGGACTGGCTGCGAGAGACCAAATCCAGTTCCCGCAGCACGGCGCCCTGAGAGGGGCAGGATAGCTGCCACTATCCTCTCACCGCCCTTCCTTCTTTGGCCCCGTGGTAGGCCGCGTGCAGATGGCGGAAACCACCCGCAAGAAAGGCATGCAGTCACTCCGCGTCCCCCGTAGATCGGATACGCTTCCAGAGCTCCTTTGCATCACCGCTAGCCTCCGCTGTCAGCTCAGCGTTGTATTCCGGGGAGGTGGTGCCGCGGATTTGGCACGCCTGCAAGCAGTTGGCACCTGTTCCGCTGTCTTATCTGGGGCCCTGGGGCTTATCCGGGGCTTATCTGGGCCTTGTCTGGGCCTTGTCTGGGGCTTATCTGGGCCTTATCTGTGGGCCTTATCAGGACTTTATCTGGGCCTTACCTTATCTGGGGCTTATCTGGGCCTGATCTGGGGCATATCACCTGCTGCCAAAAAGGCCTGATGACTGATTGTCTTCAAAGCATCACGGAGGCCTAGAACAAGCCAAAACCTGAAATCAGCTGAAGTTTGACCAAAACCCGCCGAAACCGGAAATAAGCACTACTAAGTGCTATGCAGCGACTAAATAGTCGTTGGTTGCGCCCGAGTCATCTGGGGGGGGGGGAGTAGTGCATGAGTCACCAAGGAATCTCATGATTATAGGGTTGAGGGTGTAGGGTTTAAGAATACGGTTTATAGGGTTGAGGGTGTAGGGTTTAAGAGTACGGTTTTTGAGGCTTTTGGCGGATAACGAAGGTTTCGGAAGGGCCGTCCTCTACCTCCTGTGCTTGTCGAGGAGGCGGCATGCCTTGAAGAGGCGGCCAGCGAGATCCAATGGATGTAAATGGGAGTTTCCGAAAATTGTGGGGGGNGGGGGGGGGGCCTTATTTTTGGAGTCGTTATAATCAGGGTCCTAGTTTTTAGGGTACTGTATTAGGGTCCCCTATTTTTCGGAAGCCCCCCAAATGGAGTTTTGGGGGTATGGGTTTGGGGTGCGGGGTTCAGGGTTTCGGGTTTGGTGGTTAGTGGTTATTGTAGTATAGCTAGTACAGTTAGTATAGGTCTATTGGGGGGCGCTATATAAAGGGTGTGCTTTTATACCAATGATCCAGGCTTCTATGCTAACAACCAACCAAGACGCTGACCGCATTCCCTGTGGAAGGTAAGCGAACAACAACGACTATCCGGTGAGATTTCCAGAGAAAACTAACACAAGGAACACGATAACAAACAAATCGGCAAGAGCCATATGGCTGAATCTGGTATGCTGTTTCCTCCGGGTTGCCTTTTGATGTTCAGTATCTGTTCAGAAGAGACCAGGGTCACCACAAAAAGATACTACATGTTCGGGGGTTTATACGGTCTAGGGGTTTAGGGGTTTATAGGATCTAATGTAGGGGCCTTAATAATTAGAATAAGGTTTTGGGAGGCTCCTTTGTATATAGTATAATTTACCATCCCCCACACCCTACTCTAGTTATCAAGGTCCCTACATAGATCTCCTCTTATAGATCCCTTTAAGGACCCCTTTAAAAGGAACCCTTAAAGGAATCCTATTCTAAGTATTACAAAGCCCCTCCAGTAGTGGCGTAGGACTTTCGGAGTTTGGGTGGCTTGGAAGCTTCAGGCTCGCAAAGCGGACCGATGCACCGCAATTAGCTCACGTAGTGTTGGACTAGCCCACTGAGGCCCCCAAACCATCCAAAGCGAAGTCCCCAAAAGCCCGCCACACCCAGACACGACTAGCACCCTGGCATGGCACATGATATATACTTTACTATGATACTATGGGCCTTGATGCTTAGAATTTTGGTTTTGGAGTAACTATATGAATCTGTCAGAACCATCAGGGCTGTTCCGACCTCTACGAGGGTATCATAATGTCAAATCCTCAAACCTTGAAGCCGCGCGGCCAGCCGCCGAACAGGTGGCGGTTGGAGCCCCGCATACCCCTGGCGCACCCTTGAGCAAACGCTGTTACGATCGCAGCAAGCCATGTCTCGCTTACCCCTGAAAGTCTGGTCTGAAATCCTTCACTGATTCAACCTATGACCCTAAACTCCCAAAGCCTTATACTTAGGGGCTGAGTACCCTAGCCCAAAAAAGGTTAACCTTTCAATTATGGTAGGATTATATCAACCCCAAAAGGTTAAAGGTTACCTACTCAGCTACTAAATATATAAAGCCTTCTAGTACCCTGAAAGCCTTGTTCCGGGAACCAAAAACACCCCCAAACTTGGCCCTAATGCCTTCCTTTGAGTACCCTTGTAGTACCCCTACAGATACCCTTAAATCGGGCCCCCCAAAAAGGCACATAAGCAAAAACAAGGATAGGGATATCCCATACAAACCCCCTCACAACGAAGCCCAATAAGGTAAGGATATCCCTATAAACTGCTTATGCTTATGTGCTTTGGGGTTCCTAAATTAACGCAACCGCAACCCCTGAATTCGAAGGCCTGCAGTCCTGGAGCCTTTTCGAGAGAGCCCCGTGCCTCAATAGAGCATACCTCAACCTACCAAAACCTGCTTTTTTGTAGGGTCCGTATAGACTCCATATTACTTGGATTTACAATAAGAACCTACAGAAAAAAGCAGCGATTTGGTGGGTTAAGGTAAGGTTTTAGCCTTTAGGGTCTTGGGCTTAAGGCTTAGCACGTCGCAGGGCTCCTGTGTTCACATGACAGACAAGCTGAGGTTGGAAATATTTCGAAACTTGGAGCTTAAACATTGCAGGGTTCAAGGGCCCATAGAGTCCAGGTGGGCCAGACGACTGCCTGAAGCAAAACAAAATTAAGTGATCATGGGACAACAGTTCTCCGAGATCCGATATCCAATCTCGGGAACGAAGGTGCCAATAGCCCAAAGCCGCTGAGGCATGAAAGGCCCGTCACATCAAACCTTGGTGAGAGAACCTCGAGACTGTTTCTGCACATATAGGTGTCCTAAACACTGTAACCCCCTAAAACCTAAACTCTAACCCCCCAAGACTTAAACCCTACCAGGACCCCCCAAGGGCCCTTTAATGGAGTCCTTATGGCGAGGGCAGTTGGGGGTCTAGGAAAACCCCTAAACCCTAAACCCCTAAACCCTAAATCCCCAAGCCTTACAGCCTAAACCCTAAACCAACAAACCAAAGTCCATGAGCCGTACGCAGGGGAAGCTCGGGGAGACTCGTGAAAGCGGAATGCGAAATGCCGGGTTCAGGGTTCAGGGCACTTGGAAGGTCCGGGGGACTTGCAAAGGAGGTAACAAGAGTTATAAGTAGCATACAAGGGGTCCTAATTGGGGATAAGGTACTTATAACTCTATAACTCTATAAAACACAACTACTTACTAAGTCCCCCGAGACTCCAAGTAAGTACAGCCGTGTGAGCCATGAACCATTGTGTGCTTCACGAGGTCTTGCATGGACTATTGAGTCTTGTCATGTCTACAAAGTGCGAAACCACCCCTATGCCATGAACTACTGTGTCCTATCTTCCCAAGCAAACCCTCTGTTGCAAAGCACGCTACTCATAATCAAAAAAACTGAACTATTTAATGTAGGGGCCTTGATAATTGGAATGCAGTTTTGGAGCATCTGGTAATACAAATTGAATACGGAACCCTTACGACCACAATGCCCCCTTCCACTTTCCTCCGATCCCTATACTACCCTAAACCCTGAAACCCTAACCCCTAAACCTTTACCGATTGCCCAAAAGGTCCGGAGGGCCACTGCTTTTTCGGTGCGCACGGTGTGTCAACTTGCGGCGGAGGCGACTGAGCATGTCGAGGGTTCCTGATACTTGCGGCTACCTTTTTAGGGTTTAGGGATTAGGGTTTAGGGTTTAGGGTTTAGGACCTGGGCTTTTAGGTAACCAGGGAGAAAACGTATAAACTTCTATTTCATAATGGTTCCTTTAAGAAAAAAGTATTAAAGTATGGTACTCCAAAGCTCAGCTACTTGTAGGGTGTAGGTTCCAAGAGAGGGCCTTAACATTTAGAGCCGGATCTTGGGGTTAAAGTAACTCAAAGTTCTCAAAGGAACCCTCAGGAATGGCATAGTATAGCTAGTTCATGGTTGGGATGGTATTAAAAATCTGCATGTTCATTCCTTGTTGGGTTTTAGTACCCATAAACATGTAAAGTGCTACCCAACTATGACAAAGATAGGCAACCAACCCCTTCAGACTGCGGGGACTCCGGTCTGGGCTCTTCGGTCTCCCCTCCAACATCTTCTCAAGCTCCCCTATGTTAAGGGTTTTGGGGGGGAAGGGTTTAGGGATTAGGGGGTTTAGGGCTTAGGGGGTTTAGGGTTCAGGGTTTAGTATTTGGGGGGTTGGGTTTAGGGCTTAGACCTAAACTCGACATGTGTGGTGTCTAGTGCCCTGGGACCTAAGGAAATAATGGTGTTGCCGGGAGCAGCAGCTCAAAGTTTACGCGGGTTGGGGGCTTCCCATGTTAAGGCCGTTTCGGGTTCATTGTGTTCATCGGACTCATCGACTCGTACCCCAAGTAGCTTAGGCGACCGAGGTCGAGGGTTGAGGTCTTGACGGTTCTTTTGATGAGTGCTCTGTGTTCGGGTTCATGGGTTCAGCATTTGGGGTTTTGGGGCTTCAGGGTGTATGTAGCGTTTTATCATAGCCCCTAAACCCTCAGCCGTAGCTACAGTTGATAAGATGACGTTTGCCATCTGGGCCATCTGGGTGAAACTGTGACACATGCACGGATTCCACGTCGCAGCTTGGATACGAGCAGCTGATTCCCCATAATCTCAACCCACTACTCGAGTTCTTAGTTGTGGAACCCAGAAAGAATAGTGCTTTAAGGCTTTAAGGAACCCTAAGCATGTAGGTTTTCGAACTACAGTAAGTAGCATAGCACATCGTTTAGACTCCATGCAGGCAATATTCCTCATACGCTGGGTTCATCCTCGAAAGGCGAAATTCCCTTATCAGGTGGTTTCGCACATAAAGAATCTGAGTTCTACAACGCGACAAACTCCAAAACTCCTCAACAGTCGATAAACCCTTCACCCTAGGACAGCTGCCACATGGCATCCAGGAGCCGCGTTTCGGCTCTGCTGCTGCGAGTTTGTCAGTGGGGGCGAGGGTGGGGGCTCGAAACGCGTTTACGGCTTGCGGGCTGTAAGGTTGTATGGGTTATACGGCCTTGGAGATGTGGGCATGGGGTCTACAAATTTTGGCGTCTCGGGTTGACGGTGTTTCAGGTTTCAGGGTTTCCAGTTCAGGAGTTTGGGACATGTTGCACGCTCGTGAATGTACGATGTCCCGCTGGTTCTGGATACCGTGCTCCATCACATCCCGATTGCAAACCATCGAGCAACTAGGCGCATGCAAGTCTAGCGACCCTCAATAGTAAAGAACACTAGAGACTCGACGTCATTCAAGATACCATACAGCGCTGCCGAATCGCCCATCAGTAGTCGGCACGCGTCAGTGTGGCTATTAGCCTGCAGCGAGCCAGCCAATAAGGTTTGGGATCGGTGACCTCCAGGGTACTGGGGAGGCCAACGTGTCGCATAGTATAGGGCCTGCAGGAGCAAAATCGAGTTTTGGGGTATACCAGAGTCTAACTACTGTATAAGCAGCAATCAGGAAACCTACATGAAAATGGGAAATCATGCAGGCTTCGATGTCTTTATCATAATTATTAAGGTCATAAGCCTGCAACACAACCCTGAACTTCAGCCTCAGGCTCTGTAAAGCCTCAGCCCTGCGCACAAAAGCCTGCGAGCATCGAATAGCCGCTTGAAAGGGGCTCATAAGAAGCAGCCTCCCATCCTGAAACCCTAAACCTTAAGACCCTGAAACCCCCTGAAGCCCTAAACCCGCATACCCCAAGACACTAAAACCCTGAACCAGAACAAGACACCGAGACCCCCTGAGTGCCCGGCTCTTGTGGGTCCACGTAGCCAGACTCCGATTTTCCAGCTGGCAGGAGCTCAAATGTTGTGAAGCGGTGCCGCATCATACAGGGCCCTTACTAATTTACTAGTACGATGTATGCTTTTACAGCAAGACCAAGAATAACGGCAAGAATAACGATAGTTATGTCAATGAGACTTGCGATAATAACAATTACAAGAATAATAACTGGTTGTTTTTGTAAGAGTAGTATTATCATGGGAATTCATGGGCTTGCTATAAGAAATTGTTCCGACCTCCAAATTATTGCCATCACAGCTATCACAGGCATGGGCATCACAATGGTCATGATCACCATCATCTTCATCAACGTCATCATCATCATTGCCATCATCAACATCGCTGCTACCGTCACTTCAAAACTCGCAATCGTGCCCAATGCCACTGACATCGACATGAACGCCGGCATGTCCTCGCCATCTCAAAGCAGGTTCATCAGTGGACTCAGCAATTATCAGTTGATGATGATGATGATAGGGCGCTGTTGGATGTTCCTCCCCAGCGCTAGATGGATTCTGGGTACAGGAGCGCCGTGACAGCAACAGACTTCTTAGGGCACAGGGCCCCTAAGCTGCAGCCATGAATCCCAAAACTCGAAACTTCCAGATCGAAAGCCTTTCCTGTAACTCTGAAGGCTAAAACCTCGAAACCCCAGAACCCGAAACCGTTCTACCTGGACCCCAAAAGTATGTAGAATAATGGCTTTAAAGGCGTTGGGCTATTATTTTACCTACTTTGGGGGGGGGGGTTCTAAACCCCCAAAGTAGGCAAAATAATAGCCCAACACCTTTAACGGACCATATTCTACATACTTTTGCGGTCCAGTTTAGGTAGAGGTTCAAGTGGGGGACCTGGCTTGACCGCATAGTGCGACTCCGCATCGCGCCAGGTCTTCCCGTATGTCGCATTGCTCCTGGCAGGATTGTTCTGTCTGGTGCTTAGTAGGGAATGGGGGAATCCCCAATAGTTATCTCTACAATCCATTCCCCCATTCCCTACTAAGAACCAGACAGTGTTGGGCTTACGGGGATAAGGGTTTTGGATTTAGGATGTCGGGTTCAAGCCTGGACCCCCAACTACCCTCTACTACACCCCAAATACCCACTATTGAGGGCCATAAAGGCTCCATTCAAGGGCCCTGGGGAGGTCCTGGTTGAGATGTCGGGTTTAGGGTTACGGGCTTTAGGGTTTAGGAGTTAGGGTCTTTGGGTCTAACTGCAGCTCCAGACCGCTGGCGCTGTATACCGACTTCGTGTTGACAGCACTCCCTCGAACGTGTACTCTCAACAGCAGTTGTGGCCCTGAACCCACGAAGTTTATCATGCTTTTTGTAGAAAGTATCACACACCCTGTGCCTAAACCCATGAAGTTTACTATCTTATTGTAGAAAGTATCATCAACACCTATACCTAAACTAGTACAAAGCCTGCCTACAGAGCCTCGTGGCCGAAAGGCGCCTGAAAGCCTCCATTAGAGTTAGGGCTGGGGTTTAGGGTTTCGGGTTTCATCCGCGGGGAAATTCCTTTACATTGAAACTCCGCAAGAGTAGCACAGTAAACCGGATCTCTGTAAAGCTTTGCCCCCCAGAATCCTACACCCGACAACCTTTGAACACCAAATCTTAAGATCCACCCTGCAACGCCAACCCCTTGCACCCGTAATGCAATCCGAATAGATCGTAATTAATAATTAATATACCACTCCACCCTACCTAGGCCCTGGAACGTAGTACAGTTTTTATATACTTATCGTTTCTGATTCTCGGATCCCAACCATCCTGTCGGCTACCAGAAACAAGTTACCAGATGCAACTATAGCGTCTAGGTACAGCCCCAAATCGCCCCTAGGTACAGTTGCGGGGGATACTTTCCCAAGTCATTATAGTAACTCTGAATATAGAAAACAAACCCTTGTAGTACCCTTATAGAAATCCTTGAAGGGACCCTTAAAGGAACCCTTTACGGGAGCATCCCTGCCTTTCGTAGAAAGGCAGCGCGTCGAAATTCCAACTCTGAGCCCTGCCCGGTAGCGCAGTGTTCGGCGGCTTTTAGTCGGGCTGCTACAGAAGTCTGTAAGGGGTTACTGCAATAAGGGTTCCATAAGGCGTATCCATATCGAGAACTTTTACATGCTTATGATAGGGGTTCAGGCCGGTTCAGGGTTTATGGTGCTTTCAGAAGTCGATTCAGCGATTGAAACAGCTTGAGGTTGTCTTGAAATTATGTTGGGGTGTTTCAGGGTCCACGACGGGCGCGCAGGAACCTCGGGGGAAGCGGCTCATGTCCCAAAAAAAGCCATGACATCAGGCTCCCGACTATAATCCCATTTACGGTAGGGGGATCATTACTCTATATACCTTGAACCCTACAGTATATACTCCATATAACCCAACCCTCCACCTAGAACCCTAAGCCTAAAGGGCCCAAACCCTAAACCCACACCCTGACCCTAAACCCGTTAAATCCCACGACCGGCTCTTGTCCAAAGGCCTCTGCTGAGACGCCGTCCGTCGGGCCCAGCTGGGTTGGGAGCTAGCACGGGACACCTCTGCGGGTCGCAAAACAAAGCGGGTAAGGGTTTAGGGTTTAGGGTTAGGGTCAGTTTGTGCTTTTTTCTGTTGTTTATTGGTTTGTGGGCTCCTTTTCTCACTGCTGTTAACTGTTACGAGTGTGAAACTCCTCAATGAGGAAGAGCCGGGGGGTTGGGACCTTTTGTTTCCACTGATACCGTTTCTGTTTGGTTTAGGGCTTAGGGTTTAAAGGGCTCAGGTCTCAGGAGATTTTAGGGTTTGATTAGGTTGAGGGCCTAAGGTTTAAGCTTCGGGTTTAGGGTTTTGGGTCTTCAAACAAAGGACGCCTTAATGCTCAGAACGGGGTTCCTAGAGCATCAATATACTGGCCTTACGATTAAACTAATTCGAACAAAGTTACATTTGGCTTCTGCAAAAAAGCATCAATCGTTGGAGCGGGGTTCGGTCCGCTGACTTGGAAGCATGCTAAAGCAATACGGGCACTTGGAAGGTGAACAAGCCATGTCTTCAAGTATAAAGGATGTAAGTATTCGTCAAGATATGGAGTATGGGCCCTAGGCGCTGGGATTCGTGGGCCTTGAAGTTTGGGGTTTCGAAGATGACTGTTGTCTCTTCTCATCTCCGAGCCTTCCTTTCAGCCCGGATTTCCCATGGCGAAGCGCTTGCGTCATCGCCTTTTGACAGCTCAACGGGTCCTCGACCCACTTCCACGGCTGCCACCGCGAATGCTCGCGGCCACCATCCTTGTCTCTCCTCAGAAGAAGTGACTGAGCATTGAATTCCGTTCGCAAAGCCAATCCCGATTGCAAAGAGAAGTGGTCCCGGAGGTCCTCCGGCAGTCCGGAGAAACCTTCATTCTGAAACAGCTCCGGGTAGGATTCTGTGATGAGATCAAGAAATTTCCTGTGGATCTCCTTTTCGCTCACCACAGCATTGAACGCCCAGGTGTTGGACCCTTTCATTTTTCGAAGGCCCTCGGCTGTTGCGTTTAGGGCTTGGGGTGTACACGGCAAGACTCGCTAACGTCTGAACCCTGTAAAGACCCCCCAAAAGATGTAAAGATCTCTAAAAAACCCTTAGAAAGCTTGAAACAAACCTTATAGATCCCTTAAAGGAAGACAAAAGAGCCATAAACCCAAAACCCCAAACCCTAAACCCGAAACCGTAAACCGCAAGTCACGCAGCCAACAACCCCGAACCCTAAGTCTCTGTTGCTGGCTTTCTTCCGGTGCAGAGCGAGAGCTTGGGGCTGCACAAATTAGTTGCCAAATCCACTACCGATACTATTCCTTAGGGTTCCTATAGCAGTATAAGTATAGTATACCCTACCCGCCCAAAACCTTAGTCTAATTACTAAGGCCGCCTAAGCCCCTAGTATTAAAGCCCTTAGAGAGGGAATCGATCGATCAGGGGTCTAAGCTGCAAGCCTATAAAAGCGACAGCAAATGCCGGCGCCTATATTCCCTAAGGCTCCATGTACCCATATAGTACATACTCAGGCCTTCAAATATTCTCTCTATATCGGTGCTTTAATAGCCAAAGTATATACTGTATGGGTACATGGACCCTAGAACCTATAATGCCTATAATTCCTAAACCCTTTTAATACACCTATATAGAACGCTTACAAAGAACGCTTGTAGTACCCTCATACAGAACCCTGATATATCCTTAGGTACTTGAAGGCCGAAAAGGATTCTAGGTTCCTGAGTAGCACCTTAATCATAAGGGTAGCTTTGTCCCTACTCTTTGATGTTCATGAAACGGGCAAAAGGGTAATGTAGGAACCTGATTAAGAAGCCCTGGGCCTATAACCCTAAAATACTAGTATGAATAAGGAACCCTAATAAAGGCCCAAGGTTTCTTAATCAGGTTCCTACATTACTGCTCAGGAACCTAGCTCACACCTAAACTCTGAATACTACACTCCAGAATCTGTCAAAAGAAGCAAAAACATTGCAGGCAGCAGCCAGCATCTCAGGAACCTAGGATTAGGGGACCCTTGGGGATATAGACCCTCTCAATACGGTCCGTTTTAAGACTGTAAGAGAGCCAGAAGTAGGGTTAAGAAGGGTCCCCTTTAAAGGGTCTCCCTGCTACTACCCAAAACCCTAAACCCTAAAAACCCTAAACCCTAAAGCCCTGAAGCCCCAAGTTCTGAACACTAAACCCTCAAAACCCTAAAAGCCCTAAAAACCCTAAAGACCCTACTAAACACTAAAAAACCCTAAACCCTACCTTAACCCTGAAGAACCTACCTTTTTGAGGACTTATGTAAGGAAATCAGAATAAGGAACCCTAAAAGGGTAATTAGGTTATTTGGGGTTAAGGTAGGATTACCCCTAAACCCTTAAACCCCTAAACCCCTAAACCCTAAACCCCTAAACCCTAAACCCCTAAACCCTAAACCCCTAAACCCCTAAACCCTAAACTCTAAACCCTAAACCCTAAACCCCTAAACCCTAAACCCCTAAACCCTAAACCCCTAAACCCTAAACCCCTAAACCCTAAACCCCTAAACAACACCCCTAAACAATAAACCCCTAAACCCTAAACCCCTAAACCCTAAACCCCTAAACCCTAAACCCTAAACCCCTAAACCCTAAACCCTAAACCCCTAAACCCTAAACGGGCCGACGTGCCTGGGAGCCCTGGGAGCGCCTGCTCGTTGCCTTGCTAGCGTTCGACCGCCTTCTGAAACCAAGGCTGGAAGAATTTGGGTTCAGGGCTCCTTTAAGGGATCCATTAAGGGATCCTGTAAGGGTTGAGGGTTTAGGGATTTAGGGTTTAGGGGTTTAGGGTTTAGGGGTTTAGGGTGTAGGGGTTTATGGTTTAAGGGTTTTGGGGCTTTGGGGGCCAAGGCTGGCACCCAACGACTCCAGAATCCCTTAATGAAGAATTATCCCTTAAAAAATAACAGGAACCCTAATATGATTTAATGTATATTCCTTGATTACGGTGTTCTGGCTGTTTGGGAACTTCCGGTTCAGGGCTTAGGGGCTTGTGGTTTAGGGGTTTCGGAGTTGTAGGGCATAAGGGATATAGAGTTTAGGGTTTAGGGTATACTACGGAGAACAATCAGCATAACTGTGTACGAACGGTTTAGGGTTTAGTTTAGGGTTATAGGGTTTAGGATTCTGTGGTTCAGGGTTCGCGGTCTCGGGTATATCACTTTGGGAGTATAATTTGTATAACGGTATATGACAGCACAGCACAACAGAAGTATAGACGGACCAAGGGTAGACTAAAGTCTTGATGAGAATATACGGGGACCGAATATGCATATTGTTGCAAGGAACTCAAGCCCCTTTGGTACGTGGAGGGTCTGCATTGGAGCTTTGGAATTAGCCGGGGCCGAGGCTATCAGTGTGTCGCTGTGGGTCGTCCTTTTTAGGGCTTTTCGCCGCAAGGGGCCGGCGGCCAGCTTTGAGTCAAAGATCTGAAGTCTCGATCGAAAAGCTGCTGCAATCAGTAGCTTTGAAGCCGAGCTCCGCGACGAGGAAGGGCAGCAAACCGACCATACCATTGGCTGTGGCTCGGCCACGGAACTCTCACCGGGTTGCGAGGCAGACTGCAGATTATACTATACTGTGAAACTGCGGCATTATACCTCAAAAGCCTTAATCATACCATCAAATAACGATAACTTACTGTCAAAAAACTACTATAATTATCAATCTCAAGAGGAGGTTTTGCTGCTCTGACAGCCCCTGCCGCCTAAGATCAACTTCAGCCACCTTAGTCTGCAGGCCCGGGATCATGTCATAGCCTTCAAGCTGTGTAGCAAGAGGTGCTGATGACCATAAGGAACCTGAAGGTAGTACCGTAACCACCTAAGAGCCTGAAAATAGCTCTTAGCTTCCAAAGGAAATGTAAGCCCCTCATCGTCCGCAGCAGGAAGCATCAAGGACGGCAGGCATGCGTCGGGATGTTCAAGGGCCGTTTGGTACAAAATGTCAGTCTCCAAGAATCATGTGGAGCACGTGAGTCATAAACCAGCCGTCCAACGAGGACACGCTTGTCTCGTCAGCAAAGAATGTTGGGTACTCTTGCGGCATTGTGCGTCTAGGGCATATAACCCCAATTGAACCTAAACCCTGAACCCCAAACCTTGGGCCTATATAATCTGCAGATGGCAAAACCTGCAGGGTGGAAATGCCTCTGCTCCCACATGTTCAAGGAAAGACCCCAAATACGTGAAAATAACAAGAGATGACGAGGATCCTCTTCAAGTGGCCTCGGTCATAGAAGTTAGGGTTTAGGGTTTATAGGGTTTAGGGTCATTAGTAGAGAAGGTTTTCGGGCCTGTGCCCTGTCTTCAATGACCCCCAAACTTCAAACCCAGCCTTTATACAGAAGTCCTAGCAACCTCAGGATATTTAACACCAGCCCTCGGTTCAACACCCAACCCCCTAAAACCCTCAGCGCCTGAAAACCCTAAAACCCTAAACCTACTTACCTAGACCCCCCAATGACCCGCTCTCTCTCTATATATATATATCTCTCTCTCTCTATATATATATATGTATAATACACCCCGAATACCCACTATTCAGGGCCATAGGACTCTATGACTATGAAAGGGCCCTTGGGCGGTCCTGGTAAGGCCTAAACACTGAAACCCTAAACCCCAAAAGTCTAAATCCCCTAAACCCTAAACCCCCAAAAGCCTAAATCCCCTAAACTCTAAACCCCAAAAGCCTAAATCCCCTAAACCCTGAACCCCTAAAAGTCTAAATCCCCTAAACTCTAAACCCCCAAAAGCCTAAATCCCTAAACCCTGAACCCCTAAAAGTCTAAATCCCCTAAACCCTAAACCCCCAAAAGTCTAAATCCCCTAAACCCTGAACCCCCAAAAGTCTAAATCCCCTAAACCCTGAACCCCCAAAAGTCTAAATCCCCTAAACCCTGAACCCCTAAACATCCCCAAACCCAAGAGTCGGTCCTGCTCCCTGCGTCGCTGGGAGGGCGGTCGTTGGGTGCTGAGATGGTCAGCCTCGACAAGCTTTGGGATTCGGGTTCGCGATTTTTTGGGTTCAGGGTTGGGGCTTATAGAAAAACTTGTTAACGGTTTAGGGTTTAGGGTTAAGGGTTTAGGGTTTGGGCTTAAAGAAAACCTTGTTAAGGGTTCAGTTGCCGAAAAGATCTGAGCAACAGTTTTGAGCAGTTCTGAACAGATTTGAGTGTTGTGTTTTGCGCCTTGCTTTCCATGCTGGGATCTGGGCTGGGCTGGGGCTGGCTGACAAGGATGCGGGAAGTTTTCAGTGACTTCAAAGAGCTGGGCTAGGCTGGGCTGGGCCTGGGCTGGGCTGCTGGGCACTTAGCGCTTGGAGGATTACTGCTTGAGCTTGCAAGCCCAAAGTTAAAGATTTATCATGTTTATCCCCCCCTAAACCCTAAACCCTAAACCGTGTACTGACTCTTCTCAACGCATCTCCATAGAACCGAACCATTCTAAACCTTGACTTCCAAACGGCATCGGGGATTGTCGAAAAGAAAAAATAACAACACCAAACATAATACAGCAGAGGGCGCTGCAGTAGCAAAGTACCATTCGCCGGAATCCAAGTAACCCGGCAACCCTGAAATCCCAAATCCCAATCCTGAGGGCTTTAACCCTCAACCATTTAACCATTCAGCCCTGAACCCGAAACCCTTAAACCTATAAAAGGAGGGCTCGCAATGCCTGCCTCTCTGACGCCGGCAGCGGGGGTGCGCTGCGGTCGAGGATGAGAGTGCTAGCTGTCGGGAACCTTCGCGACACCCCCGCAAGGACGACTGAGGTCTTGGGTTCGGGGTTAACGACCTATAATAATTATTAATTAGAATAGGGTTTGGGGGCCCATTATACTATAATTATAATAAGGAGCCCCCAAAATAATCTTGGTACTTATTTAGACCCCTATATTAGGCTTCGGTGGAGGGCCTCGACTTAGGGCGTATAGGGTCTTGGGTTCAGGGGTTTAGGGCTTCGGAGTGTAGGGAATTTGGGGAAGCCGAGCCTACCAAGGTGCCTCGGACCGAGGTCACAAGGCATCTGTCTTGAAAAATGCATCGCTCTCTCTTTGGATGTTGAATCGATTTAGGGTTTTGGGTGTGTTAAAGCAAACCTGAAAGAGAGAGAGAGAGAGAGCAAGAAATAAATACTTCAGCATCCATGCATCATGCACCCATATAGAAAAAACTCTGGCCCTAAAACACCGTTTTAAGGCCAAAGCATATATGGGTAGTTGGACCCTCGTTTGGTGTTCAGGTGAATGTGCTTCAGCGTGTGCAGTGCACCCCGTCAGACTTTCCGCAGGGAAGCTTAACTTCCTCGAGAACTCCTCAACGTGACTGGCGGGAGAGGTTCGATTGTCTGTGGTGGGGTGGCTCCAAATTCAAAGTCAGTGTCCGTTGGGGATAAAGTCCGGCAGAGACCCTATGCTCTGAAACCCACCCTTTTTGCCGGCTCGATACAAGGACCTAAAGTGCCTAGGCCCTAAATCGCAATCGAAGCATCGGACCTCTCGGCCCCAAAACTTCCCTGAACCGTCTTGCCTTGTTGATCTTCGCAGAGTGCCTGGGGTATTCAACTGCAGGGTTCTGGATTAGGGCTTGTAGGGCTTGGGGATTAAGGGTTTAGAGATCAGAGTTTACGGTTCGGGGTTTTCGGCTTATCGGGGTTGGGGGTTTACTTAGGGCTTGGAGTTTATAGGGTTCAGGGACTCAATGACTGCAGATTTGTGGAGTTCCCAGCTCGGGGTTGGAAATTTGGCATTGTGTTTCGTGTCAGCTTACATCTAGGGCGTTAGGGTTTAGGGTTTAGGGCTCTCTACGAGAATCCCCGAAAGCCCTGCTTTCAGTAGTGAGGCCCAAGATAGGGCCTGCGGCCTACATGAGGCGAATCACGCGTTCGATTCGGTGCTGCGGAATTCAGGGACACAGAAACTGAGGCATCTGTGCTCCAAGCCTCATATTCTTGCGACCACAGCGAGGTAGCTCTGGCTTCCTGTGATGTAGGGGCCTTAATAATTAGAATAGAGTTTGGGGTACATTATCCTGTAATTATAATAAGGAACCCCCCAAAATAGTATAGGTAACTATTTAGGCCCCTATATTGTGCGGCTTCAAATTCACTGCATCAGCAGATCCAGCGTCATATCTGGCTTTCTGGTTCTGGTTGCATCAACTGCATCGTCTTTCTGAGCTCCTCCTCCTGGCAAAGATGCTCAAGGCTTGTAGGGGATTCCGCATCCTTTGGCTAGTAAGCAGAAAGACATCCGCGCCTAGGAACCAGGGCCGAGTTCTCCAAGCTCAGGGCCGCGATTTCCTGCAAACTGCATAACAGAACGGCGGGCGTGCGCACCCGCGAGTGCGCGCGTGGGCGGCCGGCCAGAGGCGAGGCAGCTTCATATCTTGCGACTGCGGCTTCCATTTTCTCCAGACGGAGTTGTCTCTGTTTCTGCTGCTGCTCCTCCGACTAAGACAGACAGGATCCACAAGGCAGCATTCGGGTCCAGGGGTTAAAGGCTTGTTCAGGGTTTACTTGGCTTTTTCGTGCTCCCGATTATGATTTCCGTATCTAGGTCCTTAAAAAGCTTGGCTCTTAAGTCTCTTTAGGGTCCAGGTAGGGTGTAATGTAGGAACCTGATTAAGAAACCTTGGGCCTTTGTTAGGGTTCCTTATGTGAATCCTACTAGTTTGGGGGTTATAGGCCCAGGGTTACTGAATCAGGTTCCTACTTCCTACTTGAAACCCCTCAAGCCCCCAAGCCCTGACACCCTCAAGTCTACAAGGCCCTGCTAAGACCCTTATACTTAGTTGCTGAGTTCATAAGCAACAAAAAGTCTATACTTTTAGTTTTATAGTGGGTAATATTATCCCAAAAAAGGGTAAAGTGTATCCACTCAGCTACTAAGTATAGAACCTTGTAGAACCCTTAGAGAACCTTTGTAGTAATTAGAACACTGAACTTCAACCCTGACCTGAAACTCACCACACCTCAGCTCTGCAAGATACCCTCCCTGGCCGACTAATCCAGGGTTGAGGGTTTAGGGTAGGTTGGGACCTGAAGGCAGTTCTTCCCTAAAGCATTTCAAAACCCGAAGATTCCTGGCTTTAGCTGCTTGGGGACGGTGGTCCCGAATCCGAATCTCTGAAGAGACATGCGCGATAAGCTACTATAGGGGCCTAAATACTTACCAATACTATCTTGGGGGTTCCTTATTATAATTATGGTATAATGGGTCCCGGGTCCCAAAACCCCATTCTTGTTATTGCCCCTATAGTAGACATCATGGCAAGAAGCCTCGTGCCAAGATGTCCTTCCAAAACACTTTGCCAAACTCTACACATGCGCCAGGCGAATCCAAATTGAAACTAGGACACCGTAGTCCGCCATCGGCAGCTCTGTGAGGGTCGCGCCGCCCTGGTACCGAATAGTGGTGACGAGGATGGGAGCAGCAGTAGCTGAAACACTCGCAGTGGCAGTAGCAACAACACCAGCAGCCAGTAGCATTAGCAGTAGCAGCAGTTGCGTCACAGTCGCAGTCGCAGTAGCGGTAGCAGCGGTAGTGGTAGTAGTATCGACAACAGCTGAAGCGGGGTCCGGCGTCGTTTTGATCACCAGAATGGCACCCTTGCACTGAATCACGTAAGTCCGCAGAAGAAACTCTGAAAACCAATCCGAGATCCTTGAATAATCGCCCACCAGCCTGAATCTAAACGGAGGAGCTTCACGAACCAAGCCTAAACCCCAAACCCAAAACCATAAACCCTAAATCCCAAACCCTAAACCCCGGACCCTAAACCGTAAACCCTGGACCCAAAACCCCTAAACCTTAAACCCCAGACCCCAAAAACGTAGGTTGGTAATCCAAATGGTCTTTCAAAGCCTCCAGGGTCTGTGCTTCCGGATATAGTCGCAACGTAGACAGCTTGCAGGTTTGCTTAAAGGTTACCTTAAGGGTTGCCTTACGGGATTAAGGGATACTCAAGGGTTGCCGTAAGAGCTACCGGATTACTTAAGGATTACTTGAGGGTTTAGGACGGCTCATGCCTGCTAAGGTCGACTTCGGGATGTCTCAACTCTCGCTACAGGGATGCCAGGAGGACGTCTCAAGAAACCTGCTTTGATGGCTTACCTGGACGCCGTTTGTGGGTGTTGGGCCAGAATTTTACCTACTTTTGGGGGTGTAGGTATAGGTAATGCTTACGAACTCTGACTTGGCTTGAGGTTGAGGCTTCAAAGGGCCCTAATATAGGGGCCTTAATACTTAGAATAGGTTTTGGGGGCGCATTATACGATAATTACAAATGAGGAACCCCCAAAGTAGTATAGGTAATTATTATTACCCTAAGGCTCAAAATGGCCCAAAGGCCTTATATAATATGGTCTTTAACCCCAACGGCCTCAAAATATGAGTCCTCAGAGCCTTAGAGGATCAAGGCCCCTGTAGTAGACCCTCAGCCCCAACGGCCGCGGCCTTCTTGTCTCTGAACCCCGGTTCTGTCCGGTGCTGCATAACCTCACTTGAGGGTCATGGGTAGTTCTTAGGGTTCCTTTAAGGGTCCCTTTAAAGAGATCTATAGGGTTTCTATAAGGGTAGAGGGTTTAGGGCCTACTTGGAGGTTCATGGGGAGTTCTTAGTAGGGTTATAAGTAGGGTAACTATACTTATAACTTTGGGATTTAAGGGTCATGAGTCATGGGTGGTTCTAAGTAGGGTTATGAGTAGGGTAACTATACTTATAACCCATATTAGGGACTTATAACCCCTTTGTATAACTACCCATGAACCTCCAAGCAGTGTCAGCAAACTGTAGACTCCTGTAGCCCGCTAGGTTCCAAGTTCCAATACTAGGGTTTAGGGTTTTTGTCTTAACACCAGATAGCCTACATTTTACATAGGGTTTCTTGTTATGATTTCTTCAAAGAATTCCTTAAGGTGGTAGGCTTCTTCGGTTCCAGGTGAGGTTTAGGCCTTTAGGCGTCTCAGGGTTTCGGGGCTGGTACAACTTACCGTTCAGGGGGCGAGGTAGAGGCTTCATCGTCTTGGATCGCCCCGGCACTTTCCTCGGGGCTGAGTACCCCAGCCCAAAAAAAGGTTAACCTTTTGAAATATAGTAGGAAAATATGAGCCCCCAAAAAAGTTAACCTTTTGAAATATAGTAGGAAAACATCAGCCCAAAAAGGTTAACCTTTTGAATTATAGTAGGAAAATATAAGTCCAAAAAGGTTAAAAGGTTACCTTCTCAGCCCCTAAGTTTCAGGCCAGCACCTACATGGGAGTTTCCGAAAATAGAGGGGTACCTTATTTTGGGGTCCTTATAATAAGGATCCTACTATTTAGGGTACTATATTAGGGTCCCCTATTTTCGGAAACTTCCACATCCTAAACATGAAACCAGCTGGTTTCTGAAAACGGGGGATACATGTAAGAATCTTTGTAGTAGGGCGTAGGGATTGTACTACGCAGGATCAATATTTGACCCTCCTTTTTGGACTGTCCTTGCTATTACTATTCTGCTATTTAGGGTCCATGGTTAAGTCCCTCATCTTGGGTGTCTGTACGTTTAAGAGGTTCTGTTCATATGAGGGCAAATACTAGAGCCCCTTTCCAAAACCAAAGCCCTAAATCTCAACATCCCAAAACCATAAACTCCAACCCCCCCCCCCACAATCAACATTATAGCCTCTCTCTAAGCCCCAAACCCCAACAGCCCAAAAGCCAAAACCACAAAAAACGTAACACCCCCTAACTCCAGGACTCTGAAAAGCCCAAACCCTAAACACCCTAAACCCTAAACCCTACCTAGACCCCCCAACTACCCTCTATCATACTCCAAACACCCACTATTAAGGACCATCAGGCCTCTGTTAAAGGGCGCTTGGCTAGGTTCCCCAGTAGGCGCTTAATAATAAGGGTACCCTTTTTCCTACTATTCGGTTTTAAAAAGGGAGCCCAAAAAGAAAAAGGGTAAGAGGGTACTACTGGGGCACCTAGTTGGTGGGTCTTGTTAAACTCGAAGCTCCAAAATCCCCACTCCTGGACCCTTCAGAAACTCCGCCAGGGTGCCCCCGTCTTCTCGTAGAAGGCACCCATGCGCTTGGAGGTTCCGGCCGGAATGCAGGGGGCCTCAACGTGCAGGGTTTCGGGTTCAGGGTTTTAGGGGTCATGGTTTAGGGTTTTAGGGTTTCGGGTTTAGGTTTTAAGGTTCGGGATTCAGCGTTTAGGGTGGAGGACCGGTTGCACAGGCACGGGTTTAAACAACAACCAACACCTAAAACGACCTCAATCAACATCACAAGCATACTGCTAAATGAACCAGAATATGCGAAGCAACATTCCAAAACATTATCAGTCAGCGAAATAACAATAAGAAGAGGGACTTTCGGGCTGACACATCCTCCTAACCCGCACCATTTGCTGGGAGGAGCGCGGGAGTCTTAAATTGGTTCGCCCTTGACAACGCCCTGAACACACAGTCGAAAGATGCTGTCAGACTGGAAAATCCTGTAAGAAAACATGAAGTGTTCTAAAGGCACAATTTAGCAGATACAGACTACGCCAAGCATAAAACTTTGCAGCTGCATCATAGTATAGATTTGCACTGGTACATGATATTCTACTAAAGTGTATTATAGTATATCAGAGCAAACATGCAGCCATCATTCAAAAAGCCACATCCCCCCCCTTAGTCAACAGGCTCCAGAAAAAGGGTTTAGGACGCCAGCAGCCCTCGCAAATCAGGGAGGGGGGTTCAATCAGGCTCCCAGTTGTCAAGGCCACACTCTACCAATGCAGGGGCCTTCTTAAGTATCAATACTATTTGGGGGGTTCCTTATTATGATTAGAGTATATTAAACCCCAAAACCCTATTCTAATTATTAAGGCCCCTACATTATGTCTTGTTTCCACTGTGGGCTAGGTTGACCCCTCAACCCTAAACATTTAACCATACCTAAACCCCCCAAAGTAGGTAAAATAACAGCCCAACACCTTCAAAAGGCTATTATTCTACATACTTTTGGGGTCCAGGTATACCACCGAAGCCGGAAGGACACTTCTTGCAGGCTTCCTGCCTGAGGACATGGAGCCTTGCAAGCCCTGATTGACCCCAGGCCTTACTTAAGGGACCCAAAAAGCACATCAACATAAGCTTTTTATAGGGATATCCCTGCCTTATTGGGCTTCTTTATAAGGGGGTTTATATGGGATATCCCTATCCTAATTTTTGCTTATGCGCTTTTTTGGGGCCCTACTGTAGGGGCCTAAATAATTACCAATACTATTTTGGGGGCTGCTTTCAGGGTTCCTTTTAAGGGAGTTTATAAGGACTACTATAAGGGGCTAGTATAAGGGTTTCGTATAGGGGCCTAAATAATTACCGAGCCATTTTGGGGAGCTCCTTGTGTTATAGTTATAGTATTGGGCCCCGAAACCCTATTCTGATTATTGAAGCCCCTCTATGTTACCTGACGAAGACGCCGGGAAACTTTCAGTGCACGAACTCATAAGAAACCCCCCGAATGGAACGCCCATCACCTCCCCCTCAAACAAAAACACACGACCGGCATTGGGGGATCGGCGAGGCGAATAAAGGCTGATGCAATTGAAAACGTCTTCAAGTTCGAGTCTCGAAGCCGGCATCACGCACTAGGAGGGCCCTTACAAAACACATCTGGCATCTGCGGGTTTTCCGGACCCCGAATCAAACCAAAGCCCCCAACCCTAAAGCTTACACTACACAAAAACCAATGCCGGAAGCCCTAAACCCAAAACCCAAAACCTAAAGTTGTTAGCCCCAACCAAAACCCCCCAAGACCCCTTTATTCGAGCCCTTATGGTCCTTAATAGTGGGTATTTAGGGGTATATTAGAGGGTAGTTGGGGGGTGCTGGTAAACCCTAAGCCCAAAACCCATTAACCTGCCTCTTCTTGGGATCTCTATCGTCCTGTGTTTCTAATGTAACACCACAAAAGGGGCCTACTCCCCACACAAGGAAGCTGTCATGGCAGTTTCGGGAATAAGCCCAAACCTTCATGAAACCCCCACACACACGCAAAAAGGACAGCACACACCCTACACGGCCCTTGCTTTAAAACACTGCAACCTTGCCTGAAAGCTCTGCCCCGCATGGCAAGGGATGTGGACGCCGTAGTCATGGGACGTTTTGAAAAACCTCATCGTTCTCGGGTAAGAGTCGAGGGTTTAGGGCTTTCTGGGGTTCACTATAGGGTGTAGGGTTTGATGGATTGGGTGACTACTATGGCTCAGAACGTCCAAGGACAGTCAAACCCGAGTGACTTCTCATGGATCCTCCAAGCCGAAGTTTAGGATTTGAGCCCTACACCCTAAACCCTAAACCCCTAAAAACTAGGCCGAGAAACTCCTAAACCCGATAAGCCCTAAACTCTTAGCCTGACTTGCTGAGCTGAGGCATCTCACGGCCGCCAGACTAAGGCCGGGGAGAGAAGAGAGAACAGCTCAAGGGTTGAGGGTGTTTTTTCCCTAAGGGTCCATGTACCCAAATAGTATATGAAGCTGGTCCTTCATAAAGTACCTATATAGGGACTATTTTTTGAGGCCCAAGTATATGCTATTCGGGTACATGGACCCTCAGGGTTTTGTTTAGAGAGGCATGTGGTGCCAGCCCAGTAGGCTTCTGTATTACCCGCTTGGTTTAGGGTTTAGGGTTTAGGGGTTAGGGTTTAGGATTCCTTAATCAACTGTCTGGTTCTTAGAAGGGAATGCGGGGAATGGATCCCTATGATAGTCCCGTACGGTCCCCTATAGTAGTCCCAATAACCCATTCCCCCATTCCCTACTAAGAACCAGGCAGTTGATCAAGATGTACTTCCAGTGGGCAGGGTTTAGGGTTTAGGGTTTATAGAAGCTCTTTGGTATGCTACAACCAGAGACTGAAATATCCTTCAACTAAGGAATATACCTTAAATCATATCAGGGATCTTGTTACAATTTAGGGTATATACCTTAATTAAGGGATATTGGGGTCTCTGGGCAGTGGGGTTTCTTGTGTGGTTAAGAAGACTTGGGAAGTATCTTCTGGTAACTCGGTCCAACCAATACGGAAATGGTTAAAGGCGGCAGCAAACACGACGCTATGGAAAGGACTTTCGGGAGCGGAGTGGTAGATTTCCTGTACAAGTAGCACCCTAAACATGGGAGTGCAATGAGGCTTTAATACCAACGATGCGTCGGAGGAGTCCGCGTCTGGTGGTGGTGGTGGTGGTGGTGCTGCTGCTGCTGCTGCTGCTGCTGGGGGTGGGGGTGGGGGTGGGGGTGGCGGTGGCGGTGGTGGTAGTACTGTTTCAGTTGTTGTTTTTGCTGCTGTTGTTGGTGGTGGTGGTGCTGATGATGCTGTTGATGCTAATACTGTTGTTGTTGCTGTTGGNGTGCTGCTGGGAGTGGGGGTGGGGGTGGGGGTGGCGGTGGCGGTGGTGGTAGTACTGTTTCAGTTGTTGTTTTTGCTGGTGTTGTTGGTGGTGGTGGTGCTGATGATGCTGTTGATGCTAATATTGTTGTTGTTGCTGTTGGTGTCAATATTGTTCTTCGTACTAGTAATGGGGTTATCGGCTTGACATGCCAGCAAAGTTTCATGCATCTGCAACTTGGGAACTGTTCTGAATATTGCAGGTTCAGGTATTTACGCTAGAATTACGCGTACAGGGGTTTAGGTTTCAAGGCCTGAGGATGCAGGTGTGCTGACTGTGCTGTGCCATATGATAATCCTTAATTATGGCCTTTTTGTTCTCAGAGTCTCATGCTTCTGAACCCCAAAGCCCCTAAACCCCAAACCCAAAAGTACCCTTATAGCACCCTGGCAAAAAATCCGAAAGAGTTTAGAAACCCTGAATCATTATAGAAGCCCCCAGAAAAATGCAGAAACCCTACAAGAGTTATCGAAATCCTGTAAGAATTATAGAGATTCAGAACCCTTACTGGTGCCTTTAGTGACTTTACCTATAGTTCCTTTTTTTGGTTTAACCAAATATATAATTAGGATCCTATAAGGTAAACCCAAAAAGGAACTACAATGGAGACTATACCCTAAACCCTAAACCCTAAACCGTCTAAACCCTAAACCCTAGGTAGTGGCTACTGTGAAGGATCCCGAGGCCTACATTTGCTCAGCGCGGGACTCCTTCGGGCGCACTTCGCCAGATCGAAGGGGCCATTGATTGGTGATCTCAGCACTTTAGGGGGTTTAGGGTTTTTAGGGTTTACTAAACCCTAGGGCCCTAGGCCGCCAAAGTGCACTCAAACCTAAATTAGGCGTTGAGGGGTAGAAGTTTTGGGGGTTTAGGGGGGGGAATTAGGCCTCTCAATTCGGCTGTAACCCTAAGGGTCCATGTACCCAAATAGTATATACTTTCGCCCCAAAGTACCTATATAGGAATAGGGACTGCTTTGGGGCCAAAGTATGTACTATTTGGGTACATGGACCCTTAGGGCATGTTCTACAGGCCCCGGGACTGCTTGGCACAATGTATGACAAGACGAAACCCTAAACCCTAGACCCCTAAACTCTAAACCCCACACAGAATCGTAACAATAACCGTCAGAATCAGCGTAGATTGTCAGGGACGAAGTTTTAGTATCGGGCTGGAGCAGCCGTAATAACTTACTGCCTGAGCCAGTAGATCACGAAGCACGAATAGTATGAACTATCCAGGCCTCTATACTATTCGAGCAATAATTACATTGTCAGGGTTTACTGTCATGACAATTTCTTGCTTGGACAACTTATTCGGGACTACTTTGCGAAACTTGACCGTTGCAGAATCTAAGCCCCATCTTCCGCAGCCAAATCCCGAGATTCATATCTACACGCTGACTTGCAGATTCCTAAACACTGTTCCGAACAACTCAACTTGAGGTGCTGGCGAGATCTGCAGTCTGCAGACCCATCGTGTCGTACGGAACTGCCAAGATGCCATGCTAGCACTCAGGGTGTGGGTTCCGGAGTTCATTAAAAGACTACAGAATTTAAGAACAAGTCGCAAACCGCTCCAAAGAGACTAGAAAATTTGAGGCTCAGGGCAAGGGGGTTTTAAGCAGATGGAATTTCGTAGGTTTTGGGGATGTGCGAATGAAGGCAGCGGGCTCCAGGCGTCGGGACTTCATGCCCTATACATAGAAACGCTGGGGCGTGGACTCTGTCATGGCTTGTGATAGTTGCCGACTGATAAACTTGCGCTACATATATATATATATATAATGTTCAGGTTTGACCATATGTTTATCAAAATAATGAAATGTTGTCAACACATACAGTTAGTAATTGACCATCTTTCTAGCGTCTTCGATATACGTAAGAGACTGTGTCGTGAGAGAAATGTGCATACGCACACACACACACATATGTGTGTATATATATATATATATGTATATACACACGTATAATTGCGTATTTATAGCTGCACGTAGAGAGGGCGAGAGGGTGAGAGGGATAGGGGAGAGAGAGAGAAGAGAGAGAGAGAGACAGACAGAGAGAGATAGACAGAGAGAGCGAGAGTGAGAGTGAGAGCGAGAGCGAGAAACATTGACAAAAACAACAACAACCACAATCAAGTGACAATGAGAGAGGAAGAAGAGAGAGGCAAGTTTGGGTGCTTGCTCATCGTGGTCTTTGGTTTTCTGCGCAAGGCCTGATACGTGAGGCCTCACAAGTCAGGATTTTAGATTGCAGTGTCCCCGTTTGAGGGCGAGACAGAGTCCTACTCCCCCAATAAGCCACAGAAATAAAAGGTCAAACTTTCCGGTTCCTACTAAACTATAAGAACCCAAAAAGTTTAAAGGTTGGGTATTGGGGATCTAAGGAGTCCTTGAATCCTAAACGGGTTTAGGATTTAGGCCTCTCCGTTGGAGCTGAAACCAACGGTTACCAAGTCCAAGGGTCCTCAATCAAGTTTCGGATCCAAAGTCTCGGGCAGTTTAGGGCTAAGGTGTATTATTTAGGGTTTCGGGTGTACGGTAAGTTCTAAACAAATCCCATTCGGTAATCAGGGTCCTTTCTAGGCATTTGTTACAAGGATCCTACTATGCAGGGCTCTTTATTTGGGCCCCTTGTTCTCTCAAACTTCCAAATGTAGCAGGGGTCCTAAATAAGGAGCTCTTGATTGAGGAATTGGTGTTGGCCGTTACGTAAAGACGGTGTGCAGGGAGTCCCAGCAGGCCTGCTACAAAGGTTCCTTGCAACCTATGGGGTGAGGGTTTCAAGGACTTTCCTGCGCGCGATGTGGGAACGAGTGTTCACTCGGCCCCAGGTAAGTACATGCCCCCTACAAGGCTTACATGTTCGAGGACATTTGCGGTTTTCAAGGACAAAATCAAGGGTTCACGGCACGGTGTTTCGGGTGTAGCGTAGAACCTTAATCCGAAAACGAACCAAACCCACATGCAGGAACTTATTAAACTTACTACACACAAGTCATACCCATTGCATCAGAGCATCGGCAAGTTCATGTCCGAACACTCTGCTAGCAAACAACTGCGCCTGTCATGCCAGCCGCCATGGTATTGCCTCGCAGAATCGTTTCAGGGATCGGTCTGCCTCGGGATAGTTAGGTATAGATCGGCTAAGCCCCAAAGACCAAGTAGCCAAAAGATGACTGTAGATTCATAGGCCACAGCCGCCAAACCTAACGCAGCTTCCACAAGGTTACTTTGTCAGGGCTTCCGTCTTACTCTAGGAGTGGATGGAGTCAATGGTCTGGACATGTTCTTTGCTTCTAGACCTTTGGGAAATTTGTTATTTCGCGTGCCCTGTGTGAATCTAGTCATTGTTCTGTTTGAGATGCAAATGTAAACTCTAAACCTAAATGCTAACCCTAAACCCAAACCCTAAACCCAGATCTGAAAACGAAGAGCATTTGGACTCTTCTTATGGCAGCCCGAGTGCCCCAAGGAACCGGTCCTTCTCTCGCTAGAATAGAAGCGCGATAATTACCAAGAAGATCCCCCTAAATCCTAAAAATGTTAAAATACATAAAGTCTAGTCTACCCCATCACGCTAATTGAAGTACTCAGGCCCCGATATTGTTACCCCCCACCTGAGCCCATTTGGCGATCTAGTAGGTGATGGTCAGAATCCCTAAAGCCTTTAAGCACAGAACCCTGAACCCAACATCTACATTATCAACCCAAAACCCTTACAATCTCTAAACCTTTTTGGACGCTATATACCCTTATGAACCCCAAAACCCTGACAAACTCTGAACCCTTAACCCTAGACCCTAAACCCTGAACCCGAACCCCTAATCCGAAACCTGAAGGCTTCAACCCTAAAGATGC
>BGNK01001776.1:72682-108698 GCA_003297005.1 Symbiodinium sp. clade A Y106
GACTTAGGCGCAATTAATTGTATGCATCACTGGCGCCTCCGTGCCGCACCACCTAAGTGAGGAGTTGATGACGGAGAGGGGCTCTACCTCGAGTCTCCATTGCAGTTCCTTCCTTTTGTGTAACATTTCTTTAACCAGATTCCTATAAGGTAGCCCCCAAGAAGGAACCACAATGGAGACTGTTCGTAGGGTTGGGTGCTCGTCCCTGTAAACCCTCGAAGATTCTCAAGACATACAAAGGGAGGGGTTCAAGCTCCGAGACATGTACGATTTAGGGTTTAAGGTTTAGGTTTAGGGATGGGTAGCTTTCGCATTTAAGGCCCATTTTCAGGTCGCCAACAATTAATAGGACATCCTGAGAATACCATAAGCCCAAAGTGTCCCAACACAATGCATCAACTTGTCTTGAAGTCCAACACTCTGAACCTGCAAGCCCCATCACAGAGAAAAATCCTTGTCCCTATGCCCAGGGTTCAGGATTTAAGGCCAGTGTCTATAGGCCCAGGGTCCCAAGCCCTGAACGCTGAACCTTTCAGACTGAACATGCAGCCGTTGCTGCCACCGGCTCCGCCTCCCACACTCGCGATGGGGGAAGCCTGGCCAGCGGTAGCGAAACTTCGGAAAGCCTTTCGGGGGTCGCTGGAGGGTCGGGCCACTTAGTACATAAGTAGCTGTTTTATGGCGCTATAAGCATCATAACCCTCAGATAGGATCCCTTTTCGATGACTTATAACTCTACGAAGAACTACCGAGCCAGGGGATTACCAGGCCTTGATTCTGACTAGTTAGCATTTACAAAAGGCAAAACTCAAGGCTTAAGGTGTACGATAGTTTAGGGCCCGAAAAAGCACATAAGCAAACATAAGGGGAGGGATATCCCATATAAATCCCCTTATAATGACGCCCAATAAGGTAGGGATAGCCCTATAAAATGCTTATGCTTATGTGCTTTTTCGGGTCCCTAACAGGGCCTAGGTCAGGGTTCACGGTACAGGGATGTTTGGGGATATTGGCGTTACAGTTAAGGTGCAGGGTTCAGGTTAGGGGTTAAGGTTCTTCAAACTCGCGGCTTCGGAACAACATGATCAAAAGCACAAACTCCCATGCAACTGTGTCAAACGGTGAACCTGGAATTTGGTCTGAACTGAACGTTAAATCTCCACAAGCCCGAATCATGAAGCTGCAAGCCCGAAACTCTAAACTCTTTTCCTGCAAATTGTCAACCTCTTCTGCCACCAATTGGCGGCAGGGGATCACGTGTCTCGTGGAAGCTCGAGCTCGCGCGCGGGTTACCCAGAATGAAAGCACAGTTCCCTAAACCCTAAACCCTGATCGTAAGGCTAGAAGTCTCACATCAGCAACAGCACCGGCAATTGCATCTCAGTGATCAAGGTCGACCTCAACCGCAGTCTATTTGAGCATGCAAGGATGTTTATAATAGCCACCGAGCTGCACAAATCTTGAAGACACATCAGCACTGTTGGGCGTGGGCTGCCTTTCACGGTGAGACTTGTAAGATTGTAAATTGTAATAAGGTCATTATCGAAAGTTGTCAGGCGCCAGATACAAAAGCCTTCGGAGGTTGATGACGGATGGTAGTAGCTCTGATTGTTTTTAACTATCTATCCGCGATTATCCGCGTTAGCCTAGCTCCAGTTCCATGTTTTCCAATTCCTCATCAACGACGATCGGCCATCCGAAACTAGGATACATGTAAGTCATTGAACTATACGGTAAGGTCCTCGGGCAGGGAATTGACTTGCAATCAGAATAGTTATCGCTACGAGCCTCCACTTGAAACTTGTGTCGAATAACGGCACGGAGCGGGCAAGAGGGAGGTAGCTTTCAAGCCCATCTCGACCACCTTGCCGTTCCATCTTCGAGCCGTGCTAATAAGCCACGGTGGCCACAAACAACACCGGCTTGGGCTGCGGGCAATGCGACAGGTCCCCTTCTCAAGATGACGACAGCATGGCACCAGAAACCAAACAGTTCTGCTTAGTCAGGCACACCCTATCGCAGTGTCCAAGGACTCATAAGAAAAGGCTTTTGGGCCCAGATAACATACTGTATAAGGCTTTGGGCGACTTGAACCCTTCTGGTATGCGTTATAAGTTACAAGCCCTAAGCCTTAGCCCTCAAAGCCCTAAAACCCTTGAGCCAATTTTGAGAAAGTGAGACCGAGAATTGCCTGCGTGCTGGGTTTAGGGTTTAGGGGTTTAGGGTTTGGGCTCCTGCCCATGCCGGCTTGCCGGCCATCCCGTGACTTTGAGCACGTATGGAAAACCAACAGCGGTGAGCAACAAATCCAGCATTCCAGAAACCCCAAAGCTCGTGACAGCTACTTACTAGCAAAACCACACCAGGTCAGATGGCCCCTTCGAACCACTTGTAGAGTGTCGCAAAACCTCTGAAAACAGGCCTTAACAAGCAGAAGAGGGGGGTATCGTATACTGTCAACATAATGGGGAATAGGGGCTACAAGCGGGTCCGAATACTAATTGCCAAAGCCCCGAACATACTCGCAAACATTTCAGTTACCCTAACTGGGCTCATGGCACTTACAAGCTTCCAAGAAACTCCAATATCCCTTAATTACGGAATCCACCTTAAATCATATAAGTCATCCTACAATAATTTGAGGTATATTCCTGAATTAAGGCCTTTTGGAGTCTGTGGGTGACTAACAACCTTCTCTCGAAGTCCACGGATCCGCTAAGGCTAACCCATCTCGAAGTCTCGAAGGAACTGATCCTTGTAATGGAAAGTTTAGGGGTTAGGGTTTAGGGTTAGGGCAAACCTAAACTTACAACGCCATTAGGGTTTAGGGTTTAGGCTTGAATCACTGAAAGCCATGTGAGACTTCAATCTTTCGTCCCTGGACTGCACAACCCTACGGCACTGAAGCCTCAATACAAGCCAGAACCTCTGAACCTCTGAACGACGCCTCAATCTCCTGCCTCTCGGCTGTTCTAACCTGGACATGACGTCCTCGCTGGAAAAGTGCCTCATGCACTTTTCCAGACCAAAGGAAGTGGAAGTTTCTCTGCAATCTTACAACCAGCCAAGGTCTGGGCGATTAAGGTAATGCAGGGGCCTGAACGGTTAGATTTGGGTGTTGGGGTATGCTCAGGAAAGTACAAGTATATAGGGATACAGGGGCAATCAGAGGAGAATATCGCAAATTGCTCTTCAGATCTCTTTAGTAGCAAAACCAATAGATAGAAAGTGGCTGTAAGTTAAGGTTTAGCTAAACCCTACACCCGAAACCCTAACAGTTTGAGGTACCTTCCAAACGCGTAAACCACCCTCAGAAGAAGTAGGCTCCTCCCTAAACCCGACAATTCTAGAGACTCCAATATCCCGCTTAATTAAGGAGTATATACCCTACAGTAACCTGTAGTAGGATCCCTAATGTGACTTAAGGTATATTCCTTAATTCAGGGATATACTGGAGTCTCTGGGATTAGAACTTGATAGAACTGGTAACCTTTACAATCCCCATGTCAACAACAAAAGCGTAGCACATCGCAAAAACCAGTTCAAGTTATCTCAGCCACTGCATCCCAAACGCACACCAACATGTGGTTCCCATAGCTTCAATTCTAGACTGCCGCAAACTCGAACTCCTAGGACAAACTGGTGGGCATGCCAGAAACTCCCACTTCAGCGGAGCTGGAGGGAGTTTGAGAGAAGACTGGGCAATACGGCTGCGCACAGCTTGGCTGCACACTAACCTTGTCGAAAGGCCAACATGAAGGGCTTTGCCACTTCAAACCTTTGTGCAATGTGCAAGGGCCCCGTTCCGAAAATCTCCTCTGAGACTCTGGTGGAGACGATCTTGTTAGGCTAGGTTTATTCCACGCTTCAGGGCACATGGGGGTAGTTGTCAAAATTATGGTCCCTTTTTGGGTATCGTAAGTATTGAGTGTCTTATTATACAAAGGACCCAAAAAGGGACCCTAATTTTGACAACTACCCACATGCAAATGTTGCTGCGTGTCGTGTTTCACCCAGCGACAGAAGCTATGGAACCTTTTTGTTGTCATGTGCCTAGCAAAACCACCCAAAACCCCCAAACCCTTACCTTAACCCTGAAGAACCTACCTTTTTAGGGTTCCTGATTATGATTTCCTTATATAAGTCCTGAAAAAGGTAGGTTCTTCAGGGTTAAGGTAAACCTTGAAAACACAATATTGATGTGCCTTGGCATAGAGAAACACAGAGAGAATGATTATTTTGGAGTTTATTTGTTCATGGCACGGCCCTTATTCCTTAAAGCACATGCCGAAGCACTAAACCCTAAACCATGAAGCCATAAACCCTTAAACCTAAACCTTTCAGGTTGTTCCTACTAGGGTTAAGGTTTAAGGTGTAGGGTCAACCATACCTTTATAGGGCTCCTACTAGGGTTCAAGGTTTAGGGGTTAGGCCGGGTAGGCTGTGGGGTTACGGGTGAGCCATACCAATCGGATTGCGATTATGGCTTATGATTTAGCGCTTGACCCCCATACTGAACCCTTTAAGCCCTTAAACCCCAATTACTAGCAAGAAAAACCTCAACCCTAAACCCGTTTAAGCCCTAAGACATTCTGATTCAAGTATGGAGCTACTTCAGGCACAAAGTCTAAAGTATATAGATATAGGTACATGGACCTTGGGCACATGAACCCTGTGCCGACCTTGGGCGTGCATAGGTCTGTAGGTTTCATACGGTTTAGCGTTGCGGGTGACCCCGGCATCCCCTTCGGGGAATGCTACATGGAGCCTCGCATCCTACGAGCCTGCTACTGCGGTTCATTTCTTCTTGCGGCCAGTGAAGGAGGCAATCCTCGGCAGGTGAATGTTTCAAAACTTAAGGCCACTCTGAGCCCTAGAGGCCAACCGCCCGTGCCCTATGAGAAGTTCACTCTGCCCCGATACTTGATCCTTGGATTTGTGTCCAAGAACTCCGAAAAAAAAACAAACCGCAAAGCCGCAACATAAACCAGCAAACCCCGAAACCTAAAACCCACAAAGCCTAAAACCCTAACCCTGTATTCACGCCTAATGGAAGCCCCACTGCTTCATTCCCTTAAAGGAACCCTTAAAGGATCCCTCAAAGGAACCCCCTCTCTCTCTCTCTGCATGCTGCCTGTCCGAGGCTGAGCGTTGCCCAGCACGTAAGGAAAAAACTGGATCCTAGCTGCGGAATGGAAAATCATGCGCCCCTAGGTCTATGACCAAATTGGCTTTTTAACCTGACAAGGTGATGCCAGCGCCGCACTGCCGCTGTTTTGAAGTATTCGATGACACATGACGTTAACACAATGATCCATGTTAGTTGAAAGGAGCTTCGCGGTTGTTTGCTTTGGTTACCAAAACCCTGATTTGTGCGATCCCTAAGAAGCTCTATCTTCGGCGCGAGTTTCGGTAACCGGGAATCTTCGGTATGCTCACGTAAAGGACTTAACAATCGGAATAGGGTTTGGGGGGCTCTTCAAATCATTGCGATAATTACTATATGACGAATTAAATGAAATTGCTATCAAAAACTACTCCGACTCCTAAATCACCTTTGGGAATCTTGGGCTTGGGGCTTCCTATACCTTCTAACTACCAGGATCGAATTTCTTGTAGGCTATTCCTACACTGTACACCCTACCAGGACCCTACAACAAGCTAGCTTCTGGTAGGTCAGCTGCTACCGGCCAAGGTAGAGGTAATTGTACCTTACTATAGTAGCGTGTGCTGCAAGCACACCTTGCATTTACTTCCACACCAGCCTATGCCCTAAACCCGAAACATCCCTAAACCTTACCCGGACCCTCTAAAACCTAGCTTTAGGGTACCTTCTCAAAACCCGAACAACCCCAGCGATCCTCCAACCCTCTGCCCCTAAACCCTAAACCCTAAACCCTAAGCCCCTAAACCCTAAACCCTAATCCCCTAAGAACCCCTGAGATGGGAGGTGCTTCCCAGAGACTCCAATATCCCTTAAGATCTAGGGTTCCTTTAAAGGATCTATAAGGGATCTTAAAGGGTTTAGGGGATTCTAATATCCCTTCCTAATCTGATTTAAGGTAGATTCCTTAATTAAGGGATATTGGAGTCTCTTGGCGTAGGTGCTGCTTGCACTTAAGGAGCTTCTTCTCCATCTCCCGCTTGATCATGCGCTGGACAAAGGTCTTCAACTCGGGGCGCTCCCGTAAGATGGCGGCGAACTCCTGCAGTTTAGGGTCTTGAGGGTTTATGGTCTAAGATTTAAGGTTAAGGGTCTAGGGTCCCGTAAGATGGCGGCGAACTCCTGCAGTATAGGGTTTCGGGCTTAGAGGTTTTGGATTGAGGGTTTAGGGTTTAACGCGATCGGGTACCTTGTCTGTTTAGGGTTTAGGGTTATAGGGTCATAGGGTTTAAGGCTTAAGGTTTAGGATTTAAGGATTTTGGGTTTGAGGTTAGGATTTACGGGATTTAAGGAGAAGGCCCACAAATAGCCCAACAAGCGAACTTCTCGGGAATAAGCCTGGTCCAAGTTGCGCTATTGTTGCGGATAGCCATGTGATGTACGAGATCAATTACGACTGTAGTTGCTTGTTTCGGTGACCTCATTCCTCGGTCAAAGGGCACAGGACCCCACAAAGGAACTACATTCAAGAGTATTATAGGTACACCTGCAAACCTGAAATCCTGAACCCTTGAAACCAACTTAGGGCTGGGATTTAGAGTCTAGGATTCGGGGACATGGGCTTTAGAGGTTTCGGGCTTAAGTAGGTGCCACTCGGGGTTAAGAGAAACATCGGACCGTACATATACGGGTTTTGGAGCGCCTGGGTGCCTAAAGTACCCCATGCACTGGAAGCCGCCGAAGTGGAGGTAAGATTGTGGAGTCCGCACTTTCTTGTTAAAGTGTTTCGGTCTCGTCATAGTAGAATAAGGGTGCTGATTAAAATAATGAGAACAACAACTTGGCGTACAATATAGAATAGTGTCGTCCTATACATAGGGTCGATAAGAGAACAGTCTTCTCAATCACTCATACCTCGACAATTACATAATGAGCAAGTACAGAATCCCAACCCAGGCCAGCCGGAAGCGAGCAGCAAAGGTGACGTACCATTTTGGGGACCTAGACAGGGACCCTCATCTGCAGAACTACCCATGTACGTATTACCTGCAGGCTGTAAGAACCTGGGTCTCTTCATGGACTTTCAAGTTTTCAAGTGCACCGGAACCTTCAGCGTGCATCACACCTAAACTGTGAATCCTGCACTCTAAACCCTGTCAAAAGGAGCATTAGCATAGCAAACAGCAGCCAAGCATCTGAATTCCCTGAGCCCTTTTCTATCACCAGAGGTCTGATTTCAATTAGCTCCAGGAGCCCTCAACATCAACGGTACAATTGAAGCCCTAAACCCTAAACCCTAAACCGTGACTGCGAGCAAAAAAGGAAATCGCATGGATTGGGGCCGTTCAGTATTGAATTTTGAAGTGGGGGTTGTTGCTATTCGGGAAACCAAGGTTTAGAATTTAGGCTTTGGCGTGTCAGGTTCATGTTTCAAACTGATTCGGCTTGTGGTTTTGTTGCAGGGCTTCCCGTAGACCCTAAACCACTTCACAAGTTGTCCTTGCCAGGAATGAGCTTGTTGAAGGCCTTGTCAAGCGCTTTTTGCTCTGCCTTCGTCTGCCACTCCTCATGTTCGCATCAGGACCGAATATTGAGTCTTATCCTAACCGAACAAAACTCCTTGCTATGATTTCCTTGCACATGTCTCTACAACAGGTCCTCTGAGTTTCACGTGCCCTAAACCCGAAACCCTGAACCCTCCAGTTGCTTACCTTTGGTTAGTGGGAATGGAGGAATGGGGTACAACTATAACTACTATGACTACCATTCTTCCATTCCCCACTAACCAAAGGTAGGGTTGAGGCCCATGGGAGTTCCTATGACCCCTAGCAAAAATTATCATTTTTGCCGTTTCTTAGGGATTATAATAACCAAAGATTACTTTAACCCTGAAGAACCTACCTTTTTCAGGACTTATATAAGGAAATCATAATAAGCAACCCTAAAAAGGTAGGTTCTTCAGGGTTAAGGTAAAAATTATTTCTAAGTACCCCTAAGGTTCCTGATCCTACGGGAGTTTGTCGTGTTGCTTTGCGGCTGCGGGCTTGGGGGTCCGAGGTTTACATGGGAGTTCCGAAAGTTGGGGTACCTTAGTTTGGGGTCCTCATAGCAAGGATCCTCTACTATTCAGGGTACTATATTAGGGTCCCCTATTTTCAGAAACTCCCACATTCTTGTTCGTCTAGGGTTGTGTTTGCGGGGGGATCAGGGTTTGTAAGGCTTTCGGGCGCGGGCTTTAGGGTTGAGGGTCTCCCGGCTTCAAGAAGCCCAAGGACACATGGATTGAGCCATAAGCTCCGAACCTTGTCCGATTTCTACGAGTTTCGTCTGTCGGATCTTCTCGGAGTCTGACCAACTAAAGAAGATAACTTACAGTAATTCCGCACTTTTCGCAAAGCTTTCCCTGCAAGTTGGCACGATCGAAAGTGCGAAGCTCGTACACTATGCCGGGTTTTGGTTGAGGGCTTTGGGTTTCCTACTCCGGACTCCTCCGGACACCCTTCGGCAAGGTCCTGAAAATCTCCCAAGGACAGCGAGCGGATGTTGAACTCTTGGCTCACGCCTTCGAACCCCGCAAAGTGACCTACAGAACCCATTCTATCATAGGGACCCTTAGGGGGGGTCCGGGCGTCCTCGAAGTCCAGCTGGATGTTCCACATGTCGTCAACGGGTTCGTTCAGGAGGTAGTGCCTAACAGCCTCCTTGTCACCTGCCGAGGTTCCAGCATGAATTCGTGGGGTGCCGGATTTTGGCGCATTGGGGCATGAAGAACTTCGGATTTGAGGGCGTCGTGTGTTTTACTGTCCTTATCTAAGCTTGCTGAGTTGTTGGGGCCAGCGCTCGGCATCATGGCAAAATCATGGTTGGGTCTATAAAGCTTACCTATAGACTCCATTGTAGTTCCTTTTGGGGGTTACCTTGTAGGATCCTAATTACATATTTGATTAAACCAAAAAAAGGAACTACGATGGAAACTAAAGCTTAGGTTCATTATTGTTGTGTGGGTTTTCCTGGCTCCCAAGGGGATTGTTTTGGAGTACGGGATTCAATGATTTGGATTTGTTGCTGGCGCCGTTTACGTTCTAGGGTTTAGGGTGAGATCTACAGCTGATAATGCCAACACTTGTCAGAATCGAAATAACTGAACGATAGTGACGCACTAAACAGCCCTTACAGATCTTATGTACACAACTCTTATAGACACCCTAGCCATAAAGCCACACCCCAACCCCCTGAGCGAAACCTCGGTCGCTGAACACTGCACTTTCACGAACTTCTAAACCCGTTCAAACAACTAACCGCACGCACAAGCCTACCTTGCTGTGCTTGCAGAGTCCGGCTTGATTCTTCTGTACCTCTACCTCACAGAAGTTACTGAGCGCTATATACTAGACAAACTCCACCTACACACCCCGACAGCCTTGCCTGCGTTCACTTTCTCGGCCAGGTATCTGCTTCTGGTCCGGATCGGGGACTCGCCGCTAGCCCTCAGACATTCGCTGTGCTGTGGTGTTGTTTAAGTTGTTCTACGGCTAATGCGATTGAGAGGGGACTGTGCGAGCTCAGAGGGCTTTGTGAATTTCTTAGGGCTTCCTAACCCTAAACCCTAAACCCCTAAACCCTGAACCACGAAACCCTACAGTAAACCCTAAACCCTTAACCCTAAACCCATATGGGATTGAGGATGAGGACTCATAAGCTTTAAGCTTACATCGCCTCCGGGAGTTCTTGCGCATAAAAGTGCACACGAGCACTCCTCTACTTCGCAGCTGTAGGCAGGCATGACGGGGGATTTAGGGTTTAGGGTTTAGGGTGTCTGCACCCTAAACCCTAAATCCGAAGCGAAGGAGTTCAGGCACGGGCATGGCTTTCAAAGCTTCTGGCGCAAAGATGTTGGGCAAGCCCTGCCTGTTGCCGAAACTCCTCCGACTCGGCTCTAGCCTTCGTTCTCCTCCACCCCCCCCCCCAAGAGTCCTAATGTAGGAACCGGATTAAGAAGCCCTGGTCCTATAACCCCAAATAGTAGGATTCATATAAGGAACCCAAATAAGGGCCTAAGGTTTCTGAATCAGGTTCCTACATTAATTAACCGCCTAAAACCTAAACCCAAAGTCCGTCTTAGCTCTACAAGTACAAGCCCTCGATCTCCGCCGGCAAGAGACTCCCGAAGCTCCTCTAGTTGTTGTAAATTTTAGGGGTTTTTGTCTTTCTCTTAAGGGCATCTTTTCGTCTGCATCCAGCGAAAGCGTCAGTTTGAGGCGAGCTTTCTAGGCACACTACTCAGCCGTCGTCAGGGCTTAGGGGTTTTGGTACTTTGTTGTTTGGGGGGGATGGGGCTTCAGGTTGGGGTTTATAGGGCTTCGGAAGTTTCGGGCTTTCAGGGTTTAGGGTTTGTGATAGGCTGACACTTAGGGCTTAGAGGGCTTATAGGGTTCAGGGGTGAAATGGCTTATAGGGTTTACAGGGTGCATATAGGGGTTACAAGGTTCAGGGTCTTACACGGCTTATAGAGTTTCGGAATTATAGGACTTGTCGGGTGTTGGGATGAGAAGGCCTCTTGTCGTGTTTAGCCAAAGTATAGTAAACCACCAATATTTTGCAAACCGGGGCTTCTAGGGGCAAGGATGTAGGGTTTCGGGGTTTAGGGCTTTGGGTTCAGGGTTTAGGGCGATCGAGCCGAGTGTCTCGGCAGGTGCAGATGCTTTCTCTGGAGGAGCCTCCTCTGCGGCAGCAGGCGCCGACGGCTCCTCCTGACTTCGGCGCCCCCCAACGCTTCTGGGTTAAGGGTTTAACTCTCAACCCTGAGTCTGTGGGCTTGTACCTATACATAGTCTCCATTGTAGTTCCTGTTCGGCTTGATCAATTTTATGTTTAGGACGCTGTAAGGTAACCGCAAGAAGGAACTGCAACGGAGACTGTAGGTAATGTGTAGGGTTTAGGCTGTAAAACAAATAGCATCAGGGTATTGATTTTGACTTTATATCCCAGAGAGTCCATCTACACTACCATTATGGAATTAGGTACCCAAAACCACAAACCCATAATAAGGAAGGTCGTTTGCGACCTAATTCCTTAGTTGTACTCACCCTAAACCATAAATTTAAACCGTGGTTATGGACCCTCTGGGTATTAACCCTCATGGTCGGGTACCCTTGTAGCTGGGGCTGCTCTTGAGGTTTTTAACGTAGCAAAGCTCAGCTGAAGACAGGGCCTCAGAGCAATCAGAAGTGCCAGAGTGTCCTAAGGGTCCATGTGCCCATCTACTAGATACTATAGCCCTAAAGTACCTATATAGGGACTACTTTAAGGCCCACCTATATAGGGAGTACTTTAAGGCCAATGTATATACTATATGAGTACATGGACCCTTAGGGATTGTCAATGAGCGACATCTCCAGCGTCTTCGGAACACCTTTGGACATAAAGACGATTCTCGTCTGCCGGGGCGACCTGGTGGAAGCGCAGTTGTCATAGTCCGCCAAGAGTGCCCACAGACCCTAAACCCTAAACCTCGGGAGAGGCCTGGTTTGGCCTCAGTCCCCCATCCCGATCCCCTAAACGGTACTACGCTGTAGGATTTGGGCCTTAGAAGCTCAGGGTTTTAGGGTTTAAGGCTTAGAGTTTAGGGTTTAGGGTTTAGGGAGTTTAGGGTTTTTAGCTTCAGGGTTCACAGCTGGGAGCTCCTCCTCCTCTTCAGGCTCGTCGTCCCCGCCGTCGTTCTCCTGACATCAAGAAAGAAGGGTTGAGGGTTCCCAAAGACGCCAATGTCCCTTAATTAAGGAATATACCTTAACTCAGATTAGGGATCCTACTTTAATTTAATGAATGTCCCTTAAAGTAAGGGATATTGGAGTCTCTGGGTTTAGGGTTGCCAGGCCTGACATCCAACCAAAACCTCCAAAGCTCCGCTCAACCTCAAACTAACTCTAAGCCCTAAGGGTCCTTGTGCGCATATGGGGATTGATCAACATTATGGGCCCCGCTTGGTCCCCTAAACTATAAGGAATATACTATCATACAGACCCCATAAGGGGCCATATTTTGGATCAGACCCCATACAGTGTATACTTCTTTCCCCTAAAGTACCTATGTAGGGACAGCCCTAAGGCCAAAGGATATACTATATGGGCACCTGGACACTTAGGATAACGAACCTGGGGAGTTCTCATGCGGCGGCGGTGTGGAACAAACCCTACAATCCTAATGCACAAAGCCTACCTGGCGTGGACAATGATATACGGGAGCTTCCTAAATCTGGGTGTCTTGGTTAGGGGTCTTTATAAGGGCCTTTCGTAGCCCTATCCAGATAGGGGCCTGTTGTTGTCCAAAACTTACGTACTCGCAGCCGCGCTTTGAAAGCATATAGACCTTAAACCTGGAGCCCCAAGCCTAAACGACCCGAAAGAGCAGTGGATCGACATCCGGAAGCCAAGAAACGAACATCAAACTCCCGAAACTTTGAAACGGCTCGAGACCCTGAACATTCGATGCGGGGTTTGTCGTTGCCCCCTTTTGAAAAATCTAGCCCCCGCACTATGTGTGGGGTTTGGGGTTTGAGGTTTCGGGGCTTTTGGATGAGATTGTAGGCCTGTGGATATAGGGCTTCAGGTTTTCTCTTCTCCTTCAAGTCAAAAAGGTACGTAGACCAGAAAAGGGTACTATATTAGAGCCCCTTATTTTCGGAAACTCCCCTAAGGGTCCATGTATCCATATACTAGATACTTTGGCCCTAAAGTACCTACATAGGGACTACTTTAAGGGCCATGTGTATACTATATAGGTACATGGACCCTTAGGGAAAGGTGCGTAGACCAGATATATGGGAGTTTCCGAAAATTAGGGGTACCTTATTCTAGGGTCCTCCTAATAAGGATCCTACTACTTAGGGTACTATATTAGGGTCCCCTACCCTCGGAAACTCCTATATGCCAATAACAAGAAACATCCCAAGCTCTTCCCACAGAGCTAGGTAAGGTAGGTTTAGTTTAGGACAGTGAAAGCTGGTCCTACAACATCATGGAACCCTAAACCCCCAAATCGGTGGCTGTCAAAATTACGGTCTCCCTCTGTGGGTACCCTAAATAGTAGGTGCCGTACTATAATAAGGACCCAAAAAGGGACCCTAATTTTGACAACCACCCAAATCTTAAATCCTGAACCCGGGATGGGCCAGGGTGTTTTTTTTTTGTTGTGGCCCCTTTTTGCTCGTGCCCCGCGTCATTGGTTTCTAGAAAATTTTTTGCTGTCGGCCCCGGGTGTGCAAAGTGTTTTTCTTTTTTGTTGCGCTCTGTTGGGCGCCGCGACCTTTCGGCGGGGCCAGAGCAAAAAANCTGCGGCCCCGCCGGGTCTTTTTAGACAATAACAACAAAATGTCTGGGGTACTACATCGGGTCTAAAAAGACCCGGCGGGGCCACAGCAAAAAAAAAAACACCACTTCCCCCGGGATGGAGCTGGGAGTCGCCCTAAAAAAAAACACAAACATGAGGCTTGAGGGTTTAGGGTTTAGGGTTTAGGGGTTGGGGTTTAGGGTTTGGGGCTTAGGGTTTAAAGTTTAGGGTTTGCTACTTCAACAGGGGATTGTCTGACATGCCAGTTTCTGCACTAAGGGTCCCTGTACTCGTCATGTATATACTTTGGCCCTAAAGTACTCATATTATGGGGACTACCTTAAGGCCAAAGTCTATACTGTATTACATGCACCCTTAGGGTCTGGCTGCTTGTTCATGGAACTTGCTGGGTCCCTAGGTATGAGCCTCCATCATGTCAGCGATGTCCTCCACAGGACGTCGTGCCATCATCCTCAGCCGTCCAGGCGTAGGTAAAAGTCAGGGCCGAGATGCGTGAAACAAGAAACTCGTGCTACCACCCCTACACCCGAAGCCCTATAGTGTTACAGGTTCTCAAATGATACCAGGCCACTTTACTCGACCATAAACCAATCTCTAAGCTCTCCACCCGCCTACGCTCTAAGCCCTCAGCCGAAAATCAAGCCTGAACTCACGGGATACGGTTTAGTGGCTCGCCGGTCAGGTTTGGGTGAGTTTAATGTTTAGAGTTTAGAGGGTAGGGGCCCTGCATGCCTGTACCCTAGCATGAATCCGCAACACAAATAAATACAGGCGACCCTAACCCCTCAAACGCAATAACGTAGACCCGTGTTGAGCCACTGAGATCCTTCATGGACATTAGGATCCGGAAAACAATTTGCTTTCAGAGACGGGGATTTGATCAGGGGTCTTCAATATCCCCATCCTGCACAGATTCATTGTTCATAAACCCTGAACATCAAACCCTAAACATTAAACCCCCTTGAGCCAACGCTTTGTCAGGAATGTACTTTGCAAGAAAAAAGTTCCAATCCCAGGCGCAGCGTTCATTGCCCACCNCTTTTCCTGCTGTTATTGGGCCTTTCCTTGCCCCTGCCCCTCCCCTGCCTTGCCCCCCTCTCTGCTGCTTCATATTTTGTCACCATGCTGGTCTCCGGCAAGCCGAGGCAGGCGGCGTAGCGTTAAAATTACAATTTACAAGAGTCAAACCCCAAGCCCTAAACCTAAAGACCTGCACATGCTGACCCAAAGCCTTATAGTGTTACAGGTTCTCACGTGATACCAGACCACCCTCAACCCTAAACCCAGCCCCTGAACTTTGAATTTTGTCAAGTTTATGAAAGGCGAGACGCTGCAAGAATGAAACGGGATATGCGAGGTTGAGTTCAGAGCTCCGGCGTCAAGCGGGGCTGAGAGAATTGGACTCCCCTCCAAGGAATAACAACTCCACATTCCGGACGCCAAGGCTAAGTCCGGAATCTGAAGCAGCCCCCAAACCCCAAGCCAAGCTGCTCCATCATCTTTTGTGTATCGATGCTCTTGAGGAGGCTCTGCCTTTGCACCGCAGCTGCTGTTTTAAGTTTTGCGGGGTTCCCGATGACACTGGGCACAGTTTGTGTTTAGATCCTGCACGGTAAAACAGCGGTGCTCGTAATCTCGTCGTGCGTGATCGTCCGCGCTATCAGCTTCGTCTATACACAGTTCGAAGCATTAAGTTGTGAGGATGACGAAGGTGATCACGATAGCGATGGTGATGATGGTGACGACGATGATGATGAGGGCGGCGATGGTGACTATGGGTGATGATGACGACGATGATGATTGTCATGTTGGTGCTGGTGACGATGCTGATGATGATGGTGGCGACGATGATGACAATTGCGAAGCTGGTGATGGTGTGAAGCTGATGAATGTCAGCACCACCAAGGTCATCGAAACTCATCACCAGAATCAAGCACGACCACCGCCTCGCCATCATCATGAGCAGCAGCACCAGAATCGAAATCAGCATCAGCACCACAACCTGAACTACTAACACAATCATCGACAGTTTTGCCAACATCGTCCAGACAACAAGTTCACCACGAATGCTACACTAACTTAACTATACATCATGTTGTGAGCGCCATCATCGCCACCGTTCATCCTGGCCGTCTTCCCCCTGCCATCAACCTCCCGGTCGTTCAAAAACGACAGAGCTGGTGCGAAGAGTCGCCAGACCCTCAGAAGCATAGAACAGAACCCTCTACTATCCCTTTAAAGGGGACCCTATTGTATAACCCTCTACTATCCCCCTTAAGGGAGCCCTAACCCCTGGACGCACAAAACCTAAAATATTAATCGCTCATTTCCTTGCCGGAGAGCATGTCCTCTGGGTTCGAGGATGCCAATTTCCTCTCTGAGGCCAAGAGCAAGAGGAGTCCCTCTATCATCCAGGGGTTTAAGGGGTTGAGAGTTTCGGGCTACGGGTCCAGGTTCAGGTCTAGCGTTCAGGGCTTAGTACACCTAGAGTAGAATCAGAATTCTTGGTTCTGAACAGCCGGACAGCCAATCCCAAACTATGGTTCGACTCCTATAACGGGAAACCACAGTAACACAAAACGGAACCACAACCCTAAACCCTAAACCCTAAGATAAGCCCTAAACCCTAAACCCTAAGATAAGCCCTAAACCCTAAACCCTAAGATAAGCCCTAAGCCCGCCTTCGGGTCTGCATAGGCTGGCTCTGGGCTTTAGGATTGAAGAGCTTGGGGTTCGGGGTGAAGGTTTACGGTGTTCGGGTTTAGGCCCAAACCGCCCAAACCCGTAAACCGTAAACCCTTCAACCCTAAACCCCTAAACCCTCTTTGGTTCGGGAAGGTTTGGGGTTTATGGATCAAAACCTCGGATTTAGAGCCACAGGCTCCAACTTCAAACAACATAGGGTTTAGGGTTTAGGGTTTCTCAGTTGTGCTTTTTCTGGTTCTATACTTATATAGATAGCAAGGCACCCCCTCCCCCCCCCCCCCNGTACTACTACCCTGGCTGATGCTGTTTGTAAATTCTAAACCATCAGGACTTGGAATCACCCCCCCCAAAAAAAAATAGACATGTACCACTGACTGGGTTACTACTGCTTTATGTGGTTCTGTACTATACAAACTGTACATAAGGAAGCCCAAGAAATTATCCTAACTCTGCAGTTGAACATGATGAGCTGGGATGTGCACCATGAACACCACGACCCCTGGTGGAAATTACCATCTTTAACGGAGAAGTGAAGTGCACGGAGATATGAAATCCAAGAAACATAGCCAGCGTGTTCCTAGCAGGCCTGACGTCTGAACACCAGCTGAAAAGACTCGAAACCCAATAATCAAACCATCAACTCCCCAAGCAAGGAACTAAACCTACCCAGAGAGCCCAATACCCCTTAATTAAGCAATATACCTGAAATTATAAGGGGCTTCATATTATGGTTTAAGCTATATTTCTTTTAATTAAGGGGTATTGGGCTCTCTGGGTACAATCCCTAAACCCTTAACCCGAAACCCTAAACCGCTACGGCCCTAAACCCTAAACCTAAACACTGAAGTCCCGTTCTCCTGATCAACTCAGCTTTGGTCTTCGTATTCGTGACTTCACAGACCTCGGAAGATTTCGACGGCAGGCATATGTGGCCCTTAATGTGGGTTTAGGGTTTAGGGTCATACGGGGGGCGTTGATATGTGGGCGGTTCTCTGGTTTAGGGTCCGTTGCGGGGTCCTTCGAATAAGGGTGCCATATTATTTTGGGGGGACCGAAGAAGGGAACTTAACTTACAGAGCTACCCATACGGGGGCGTTTAATGTGGGTTTCGTGGAGAGTTTACGTGAGTTTTATGTTTGTTTTTAAAGGGTTCGGCTCAAGCGCTGCCCTCGGCAACGGCACGGTAAGCACGATTTTGCTGCCCCCGAAGAAACCACAACGAGCAAACACCATGCGGACACTGGAATCGTTACTATATGAACTCGAGGGGTCCAGGCACCAGTATGGTAGCCATACCTAGCAGATATTGGGGCCCCGCAACTATACTATTACTTGGCCCTTGGGGAACAGAAGCGGCACTGCAAGATACCATAAACCCTAAACCCTAAACCTCAGATTCGGATCCCTCCTTCGCCAACAGCAAGCTCTGCACCCTTGTACCCACGGACCGCTCCTCCGACCCTGCATTTTTTCGCTTCCAGCGGCCTGTACCCTAAACCCAGAGGCTCCCGAATCCCTCATTTCAGGAATGTACCTCAAACTATAGTAGGACCCTAGTATGATTGAATGTATATTCCTGAACTAAGGGATATTGAATCCTGGAGTTTCTAAGTAAGACCCAAACACAAGAAAGCAAGAACGATGGCCGTGCCAGCAGAGCATCCAAAGTCTGAAGTTCGGGATTTGGAGGGTTGCATGTTGCCTGTTTGGGTTCCAACGCAATCAAATCAGGTATTTCACATGTCTGACTTGCCAACATGTCCCGAAAGCATAAGCCCTAACCCTAACCTAAACCTGATCGCAAGCCTGCATGTCAACAGTCGTATGTAAGCTAATCATGGCTTCGAGTCCAATGCCGACCTTCCGGAAAGAGAAACTGCTGACACTAAGCCTACCGGGACCCTAAGGAACCTACATTTTTAGGGTTCCTTGTTCTGATTTCCTTACGTGATTCCTTAAGAAGGAGGCTATTTGGGGTTTAGGGTTCAGTTAGTTTAGTTAAGGGCATTGCACCTGACATCTACATCTTGTTCGACACATACATGCTTGCAAGCATACAACCTGGAGCCCAATTCCCAAACCCAAAACCCAATCCATCGTGCCTAAACCCTGAACCCTAAACCATAAACCGATATGGTTACCCTCAGCACCCTCATACATCCCAAACAACTTCGAACCCTGAACCCCTATTCCGAATTCCTGAAGCCTTAGTCGCTAGCTTTTGGGATCCCGAAACCCTCAATAGAGCTTATGGTATAGTATCCCTGAACTTAAAGCCGCAAGTCCTCAGCCACCAAAGCTTCTTGTCTTACTCAGCTGTCCTGTGCGCCCTGCCTCGTCCAAGTTGCCACAGCCGAAGCCCTTGGCTAAATCTGCTTCGTCCTCCGGCAACCTTGGATTCAGGGCTTGTTCAGCCCTAAACCCTAAACCTTGTTCAGCCTGGGTTTTCGGATCTCTGAGGCTTTAGGGCGTTGGGGCTTCTGGGAATTCTGAGGGTTCGTTCGGGCTTTACGACTGTATGGTTTGTCGCTGTGAGGGTGTCAGGCTTTTAGTTCGGCTTCTGAGAGGCCAAGAGCCCAGTGGCTTGAGCTCAAGGCTCGCGTTTGGTGCTTCGGGTTTGGGGTTTTAAAGGTTTAGTTTGGGGGCAGGGAGAATGGCTTAGAGTGTTGGGCTCAGGGAAAAGAGTTCTGCCACATTATGTCACAAATGCTGACTGTCGATCCTAAACCAGCAAGTTGGACACCCCGCGCGCAACAGCCGGCAACTCGTCAGCCTACAAGGAATGCTGGGTCATGCAGGTATTAGCCTCCCACTCATTTCAAGTTGACAGCTTCCCAAAACCGCAACCTCGGTAGAGCTACTCGAAAATGTACCGTAGGGAGAGGTAGATCGACCGCATAAGTCCACGAAATCCGAAACTACTAATCCCTATACCTTCTTCCCTGCGGCTGGGCGGCAAAGGGGGGACTTCCGGTGGAGGGTTTTTCCGGTAGAAGCAGGCATACAAGCACATGGCCAAAATGCCAGTTGCAGCAAACCTCAGTTAAAGTTCACTGAGGGTCTATGTTGGGGGCCCCGAAGTACCTGTATAGGAAGCCCTTCTCAGGCTTAAGGGTATACAACATCCTTAGGAAGTCGACACCCTCTCTCCTGACATTAGGGTTTCCCGTTTCAGGTATATATAGATCAGTTTTTGGCGGTCTTCATAATTGGAAGAGGGCTGACGGGTGCATTGCACCGAGGAAATCAAACCTCTGGCACAGGCTGTCAGCCGAGTCCCGGGTGCAAGTGCTTGGGGTTTGGTTGTCTTTTCTGAGGTTTCAAGTATAGAGTCTGGAAATGGATGACAAAGCCTTAGCCCACGCCAAGTTCTAGATCTCTCGAGGTAGCGTATGGGAGCGACAGATCAGATATTGATAACGCGTGTCGTTGTCATTCCCTGCTCACTCTATACCTACCCTTTGACGCACAGTACCACCGGTAAAGGCTCTGCAGACGGACGAACCCAGAAACTCCAGGTTCTGGCTGCAACCTGTAGGGCAAGAGGTAGGCATGATGCTGAGATCGTGCGTCTGATGATGGTGATAGGGATGTTGATCAAGTGATCGAGAGTGTGATGGTGCAAAACGCGAGACGGATGACGATGATGTTGATGATAATAAACATAATAAGAGCGAATCGGATGGTTATCATTGCTCGGGCCTGTATGATAATGACGGGCCATGACTGCGTGATTGCATCAAGTCACGCACAAACACACATCCGCGTGCACGCGCCCGAAACCCTACAGTATCAACTATCAACCAAGAGTTTCCGATCAACCTAACTGTGTCGTCCATTAGCCTACTCTAGCTACATAGCGGACCCCCTTGAGGCAGCACAAGTCACCGTATACTCGCAGGTAAAAGGTTGAGGGTTGAGGTTTTAAAAGGTCTCGCCATCTGAAGGTATGGCAAAAGGAGCATTCCACCTGACGGCCCCACCCACCTCCACCCATCAGGTCCCACATATACAAACGAACTCAGCAGATCGTCGCAATGCACCTCTGCCCGTGCCGGTTGTTTAATACAGGGGCCTTAATAATTAGAATAGGATTTTGAGATATACTATACCATAAATTATAAGAAGGAAACCACAAAATAGTGGTAACTATTTAGGCCCCTATAGTAGGACTCCAAGTTGTCTCCTCTTCTCGAAACCCGGGTTGGTGGTGATGGGTGTTTGTTTTCGGTAATGTCGGGGCCTTAATAATTAGAATAGGGTTTGGGGGTCTATTATACTATAATGTAATAATTACAATACGGAAACCCCAAAACCCTATTCGAATTATTAAGGCCCTTACATTAGGTGCATCAGCGAAGCTTAGACGGGTGTGCAACATAGGCGAAGGGTGCTTGATAGCTTTGTGGGAGTTGCATGCTGAGACGCTTATTGAAACCTTAAGTGTATACGTAAACAACTCGTAAAACACTACAGTATGACGGGATTCACAACAACAAACGGGCTGCAGGCAGGGTAACCATACTGCTGTTAGAAGGCTCTTACATAGCAGTCGCCGAGACACACCCACATCGGAATTCGATATGCGTCTGGGCCTGTCAGGGTTTGATAAATGCATTCAGCCGTGCATGCTATGCATTCGGGATTTTGGAGGGCCGGGTGCACCGTTTCAAGTTATGAGTCTGGCTAGTTCCCGATGCGATGCGACGAGGCTGTTGACGCTGACCATGACATTAGCTACGTGAAGATACTGTTGTTGTATAACTTCATTCTTCCCTGCCCTTCCAGCAACCTGGCTTTAGATGATTAGCCCTCGGACTGTTATACGGATTCCCTTGCCGCAGTAGGCTGAAGGCTACCGACTGAACATCTAAGCTTGTGATGCTTGTCGTTCTTCTTCCCCAAAGGGTCCTAAGTACCTATATGGTAGAATGTAGGGTTTCTAAATTAGGAATTACTATTATGGTTTGGGAAGGTATTCCCCATAACAGTACCTTGGACCCTTTGGGTTCTACAGCTCTGAGGAGTTCACGAGTTGAAGGAAAAAGTCCGGCGACAGCTTTAACTGGGCTTTTAAGTAACCAGGGAGAAAAAAGTATAAACTTCTATTTCATAATGGTTCCTTTAAGAAAAAAGTATTGAAGTATGGTACTCCAAAGCCCAGTTAAGCAACTTTTACAGTCAGGTCTGCTCGCTGACAGCCTTCCCATCCTGCGATCACACACCAGAAATAAGGATCTTCGTCTTTTGCTTCGGGGCTGTGAAGCTTTATACCCTCACGGTTACGGTGGGAAGTGCGACTACTAGCTTGGACGCTGTCCCGAAATATTCGGATCTATTCTTTGCGAGCAAAACACCATTACAGAACTCCAGACTGGACACCCTTCCACCTGCCATCAAGACGCAACGCATTCAAGGAGGCAGGAAGACAGTTGCATCAGTGAGCTCTATCTGCACTTTGCAGGCAAACATACCTGCCTCAAGCCCTGACAAATTCGCATCAAGAGGACCCTAAACCCTCAACCCTGAAACCTTAACCCTAAACCCTAAACCCTGAAACCTTAACCCTAAACCCGAAACCCTGAAACCTTAACAAAGGCTAGAATGCAGACTTGGAAGTTGAGGCTGAGGGGGAACCCGGCGACTACGGCAAGGCTCTCGAGGTTGGATTCTAAAATGGGGGCCTGAATCACTCGAAGAGTTTAGGGCTAGATGACACAGTAGAACTCTACATATATATATATATATATATATATATATATATGCTAGGGGAAGACGTTTTATAATCATTGAGACCACTTTCCAACTAGCGTTTTGGGCTACTTATCCTCGTCCTCGTCGTCAGCTTTGTCCTCATGTCCTCATGCTCATCCTCGAAACCCTAAACCCTAAACTGCTCATCGTCGGCATCCTGATGCCCGACTCCTGTCTCATCTTGATCCCAAGCAGCATCCTCCTCCTCCTCCTCCTCATGCTCGACCTCTGTCAAACAAGTGCAAAGACACTCCCATCATCTTATAATCGTCATTATCCGCCACCCTCTGTTCCTCGACCTCCTCCTCCTCCTCCCTCATCCACGTCAGACACACGAAATTAAACGTGGTGGTAAGGCGTGCATTGATATAGCGAACGCAAGGTTACAAGTGGCAACTGGCAACTCTACACCACACTCTGCGGTTCTGTTTTTTCAGGGGCGGACTATTCATGTCCATCTGTTTCAGGATTTCGGGTCATTATCGGCCTTTGTGGGGCCGGGTCCAGATTACTCCAAAGTCCCCAACTCTTGAGCTGCAACCCTACATCCTGCCCTGAACCCTCGGCCGAAAGCCCGAAGCCCTTCCGAAGCCCCCTGTAAGCTAGCTTTTGAAAGAGGGTCTTTAAGGAAAACATACTTAGGACCTCTTAAAAGCTAGGCTTTCTAGGGTCCAGGAAACCCCGACCCCAAACCCTAACCCCCAAAACTCGGCGTCAAAACGACCGCCTTTCGGAAGCACCGAGGTGGCTCCGATTCCCAGCATCTGCCAAGGCAGACCAATCAGAACAATACCCAGAGAGTAGACTCCTGGCGGGTTTAGAGTCTGGGGTTTGGGGTTTATAGGGTTTAAGGCAAGATTTCGCATTGGAGTTTTGGGGTACATTATTCTGTCAAAGAACTATTAAGGAAGAATAATGCTAACTACTCAGATTTGGGCCGCTAATTCTGGGTTCTCTCTGCTTCAACAGGTCTTAGGGTTCTGGGTTTTACGGGTTTCAGCGAGGTTTAAAATCTGTATTCAGCTTCGAGTTCGGTGATTCAGGCTTTTGATGGTTTAGCTGTTAGCTTCGGTCTCCGAAGACTCCTAAACCCTAAAAACTTAGGACTCGCTGTCTTGTGTCCTTGAAGACGGGATGCGTGCAATACGACTTAATTAGTGTCATCTGGGCGAGAGGTGCAGGGGTTTTGCAGGCTCCCCTTATAGCCTTATAGCAGTAAAATGCAAAGCACCAGATATGCGCGTGTTTACAACTAAATGAAATAAATGAAGAAGCAAATGAGCAAATAGATAACTGAATATGCACATACACAAATAGACAGATAGATTTTAAATGATAATGTATGTATGTTTATATACATATAGATAGATATATGTGTACATGCATGCTTCACACACACACAGATATCTAGACTTGCAGGTAGACCATAAAAATATACGAGCAGATACCAGAATGCACAGACATTCGAAATGTTTCACCCGCATAGTCCACGTTCTAGGCCGACACGTCTTGCCTAACACCAATGAATCACCGATACATCCTAAACCGTTACCTTAGACCACTAACACCTATAAACACTAAACCCTGGCTTTCGGGCCTTTTGGGAGTTGTGCACTTCGTAGGATTGCAGGTTTTGCGGTTTTTGGGCAGCCCACTGATAAAACTGGCCCACAGAAAGCAGACAAGCACGCACAAACACACTCACTGAAAGTTGGGCGGCACTGGGTTGATAAGCGAGTTTAACATACTAGAACAAGGCAGGCGCAGTTTCATTACTTGACTTAGATATAGTCGTCTAAGTCACGTTTCAGATGAAAAACCGTAGGAGTTCAACTAGGTTTGGACATTTAGTCGCGTGCAAGGTGCTTGACTTTGGGCTTAGGGTGTAGGGCTTAGGGCTTGGGGTTGGGGTTTTAGGATTTAGAATTCGGTTTTGTCCGGTTGACAAAATCAGTTTTTGGCCTTTGCACAGCCGCTCGCTGACAGGTGTCCCTGCCTTGTGTTGCCCCAATGCGGTTGGGAGGCGAGTAGAGGAGGAGATACCTGAGATGCTGTGAAGCAACGTAGTTGAAGCAAACATCATAACGGAACCGCCTTTTACTATAGACCCCAGATATGCTAACTTATGAACGAGCTATCTTGCTGAAGGTCCCTACTATGTGACGACGACAACCACAGATAGGCCTAAAGATCCTTGTTATGGACTCCGAAAAAGCCTTAAACCCTAAACCCTAAACCCTTCACCAGAGCCAAGGTACCGGGAAATGAAGATGGCCCACAGAGCTATGTACAGAACCTGGGCCAATGCGACTCGTAGGGTTTGGGGTTTAGGGTTGTGAAGCTTCTTGGCGGGAGGCGAGTCCTTGAAACCTAAACCCTTAAATTAGGGGGCCCAGGCGGTTTAGGGTTTAGGGTTGTGAAGATTCCTTGAGGGAGGCGATTCCCTAAAACCTAAACCCTTAAAGTAGCGGGCCCAGGCGGTTTAGGGTTTAGGCCTTGGAACCTAACTTAGTTGCTGAGTTCATAAGCCCCCGAAAGTGTACACTTTTAGTGTTATGGTGGGTAATATTCTCCCAAAGAGTGTACACTTTTAGTTTTGTAGTGGGTAATATCATCCCAAAAAGTGTAAAGTGTATCCACTCAGCTACTAGGTTTCTAGAATGACCAACCCTCAACCTCAAACCCTAAACCCCTAAACCCTTAAACCCTAAACCCTACACCCCTAAAGCCTAAACCGGTAAACCCATACATTTCAGGGCCTAAACCTTCAGGGCAGAGGTTGCACGCGCAGAACCTCGAGGAGCTCAGGTAACCCAATGCCAATAAGCCTGAAGTCGCTTCGGGTTTAGGGTTTAGGGTTTGGGGGTTTAGGGTTTAGGGGTTTAGGGTTTAGGGGTTAGGGTTTGGGGGTTTAGGGTTTAGGGGTTTAGGGTTTAGGGTATAGAAGAATCCCTCAACTTCGTGCCGAGGTGGCAAGAGCAACTGCGCAAACGATCTGAAGGGGCCAGTTCGCGAATGGCATCCTTGGTGTCGTTCTGCACTCGGAGAAAAGCAGAATGATTGGAGGAGCAGTTACAAGTGCAAGTAAGGTAGGAAGTACAACAACCGCAGCAGCAACAACAACAATGACATCGATAGCCCCGAACTCTAAACCACAACCGACCTAAACCAAATGCGAGAAGATGCATTGTAAACGGACAATTCTAGATGCTGCACACTCCAAGCCTTTCGACCGACGTCATACCACAATACACACCAGAAAGACTGATGGCGGTGCTGATAGGGTTTAGTCATTTTCAGAAAGCAATCTTTGATAATCAAAGTACTACAGAGAGCAACAATGACAGCGACCTTTAGCTAAGCACAAGGATACCGTTGCAAGAGGAAACCCTCATTGGCCGGGTCTGTCGCGACTCGCCCTTTGTGGTGTACTTTCTTCAACACCTCGAACGACAGAAATCCTGGAATCCGACAGGCGAGGCTTTACTGTCTCTGGGCATTGTCTGAGTCAAACCCTATCCTGGGCTTTTGAGTAACCAGGGAGAAAAAAGTAAAAACTTTGATTGCATAATAACGGTTCCTTGAAGAGAAAAAGTATTGCATAATGGTTCCGAAAAGAGAAACAGAATAAGTATGGTACGCCAAAACCCTAGTATATGATCCTACCATAGTGCGTAACCCATCATTTTGGCAACCGGGCTTCCAAGAAGCAGCTTAGGATGCAGGGAACTAGATAATCTTCAGGACTCAAGGCTATCAAGAAGCCTCTGCGTCATCCCTATTACTTGAGGGCTTTTCAGGTTAGGAATCATGAGACAGTACTCGACCAAGGCTTTGGTGATTAAACAGGTCCTGCGGATCTTCGGCTAGAAGCAAACCGGCTGGGAATGTCTGGGATAGGGGCTCTAGCATGAGGAGCTTTGGGCCCAATCTTTGAAGGTCAAGTCTCGACCCTGCTGCCACGGCCATGAGAAAGGCAAAAATGATAACAAGTGCCTGAGATACCATCCACCCGTGAGGGGATTAGGACCATCATTTATCTACAGCATCTCGTTGTTCCTGTCCTCTCATGAACATCCTGATGAGCAGTACGGCGTAGTGGCATTGTCGGTATCCTGTTCTTCTCAAAGTTATTGAGATGCTGTTCTCTGTCTTCCCCTGTTTGACAGCAACACTATGCTGTGAATAACCGAAGTGAACCATAGTTTTGGGGATGTCGACGACCCTCGAACCTCAACGCTGCACTGATCCCGGGGCACTGACCTCCGAACTTTAAACCCCAAAGGCATTCTCAGCTCCGTCATCGTCATCATTTCAAGCATCCCGTACTTCCAGGGTACGGGAAGACACGGGACTCTGTCAAAGCTTTATGTCATGCCATATACTTCGTCTCCAAAGTTCGCTTTAGAAGCTCGATGTGGCGTACCTGCCCTAACCCTAAACCCTATACCATGTAAACCCTACCCCTACACCCTTAACCCTGCAGGCCCTAAACCCTAAACCCTGGAGGGTCTAGGCTCTGGTCTGGGGCTAGGGTCGGTCTTGATCGAGCTGTGCTGGATGCTCCAATCGTGTATGCGTGTCCAGAGATCTCCATCTTGCAACAACGCGTACAGATGAAGCGTACATGGGGACTTTTGTGCATGTACATATACACCTGCAAATATCGATACATATTCACATGCGAAAACATATGTACATCCACACTCATATATATATATATAGACAGATAGATAGATAGATAGATAGATAGATAGGTATAGATATATAGATATGGATATACACATACGTACTTACATGCATACATATACATATATATATATATACATATATATATATGTTATAGATACATGTGCAGAATTGACAAAAACTAAAGACATGAGTAGGTCGACACACACATAAGGGAACACACACACACACAGGTACGCACATACGGAAGTACATAAAACAGATACTTGTATAAATACATGTGTCCTTAGATGAACAAGTGAACCCAAAATCACATTCATAGATGCATGCATATGTATTCAAGAAGAGTGCCTAGCATCTACTTACCCGCCTCCAGGCCGAAGGCATCGGCAAAGGTTCCCACAAAGGGGCCAAAGGCCTGGAAACCAAGCTGATGTGAGTTTAGAGACTTTCTCAAGGGCCCGAGGGTCTCGACCTGCACCCCTGAACCTGCAACAGCTGGGATACAGATCCAAACCTCTAGACGAACCCTAAACCCTAAACCACAAGCCGTAAACCCCAAACCCTAAACCGACTCTAGACCCTTCGTTTCAAGCATAGACCCGACGCCACAAACTTCGAAACCCAAACCCTGAGAACCTAGGCCATATGTCAGTACCCGCAACATGCACGCCTGCCTCTCCAAGACAGGAGGCTTCAGGGTTTGGGGATGCAGACGTGGTGGTGACTGGTACTGGTCGGGATAGGGGCAGTGGTAGCAGCAGCAGCCGCAGCAGCAGACGGAGTAGTAGTAGTGGTAGGAGGAGGAGAAGAAGTAGGAGTAGTAGGAATAGTAATCATAGGAGTAGAAGCCCGGGCCCTTCACCCTATGTCCTGCGCCTGAAGACTCTACTCCAAAGAAGCCTGATAAGCACTAGTTTGCGCCAAATAATCATACACTCTCCCAGCACCTACATACCCGAGTACATAAATATTGGGTCCTTTGCACCATTAGGGAACCCTACATGCCCGAGCCGAACAACCCTTAACCCTACAAACCCTAAGCCAAGCCAAAACCCTAAACCCTAAACGCACAAACCCTATGCCCAAGCCGAAAGCCAAGCCGAAAAGGCCGCGCGGCCAAGCCCGCAATGGTCGTGCACGTGACGTTGATCTGAGCCAGCCTCTCTCCTGAATTTGGAGATTGCAGGTTTAGGGCTTAGGGTTTAGAGTTTGGGGTTTACGGTTTCGGGTTTTGGAGTTTAGGTTCAGGGTCTAGGGGTTTGTTGAATGACCGCGCTCAAGTTGAGAAGAACTACGAGCATGAGATAATCCGAACATGGTCTTGTGGTGCTTTCCCTACTTGTCGGGTATCATGGGGAACTAAAGGCTAACCTTTTTCATAATACAAGGATCATATAGGGGATTACACTACCCCGAAAAGGTTAAAGGTTACCTACTCTACTTCTGGGTTTCTAGAATGACCCACCCTCAACCTTAAACCCTAAACCCCTAAACCCTTAAACCCTAAACCCCTAAACCCTAAACCCCTAAACCCTAAACCCTAAACCCCTAAACCTGAAACCCTAAACCCTAAACCCCTAAACCTTAAACCCTAAACCCATGCATATGGGGACCATACGGGGAGTTCTTCGTGGCGTTTTTTTCAAAACCCTGGTCTAAGGTACCTTTAGGCTTTACAGCGTACGGTTCAGGGTAGTCATCTATGACTGCTACAGAGGTTTGGGGCTTAGGGTTTAGGAAAGTTTAAGGGTTTAGGGATTAGGGGGTTTGGGGTTTTGGGTTTAGGGGTTTAGGGTTTAGTTAAGGGTGTGACAGGTGCCTTCTAAATTCTAAGCTTGACCTGGCATCCCCGAAGGCCCCCTGCTCGAAATCCCTCAAACCCTCAATGGCGCTGAACCGGGCACCCTTGTCCTTTTAGAAATAATAGACAGGGCTCTTTGCCTATACCCCTTAGTAGGAATTATTTAACGAAGGTCTACTAACCGGTCTGTAAATTCTTTTGGGGGAACCATCAAAAAGGACAGGGCTGGAACCGGGTCGCCGTCTGCTTTGTGGCCAAAGAGTACCTCTGGCGGGAAAAGCGGAGGCACCCCCGTAGTCGAGAAGCTCTGGGGGGTTTACCGTTCCGGGGAGTTAGGCGAACATCACCTTACCTATAGTATCCATTGTAGTTCCTTTTTTTGGTTTAACCAAATATATAATTAGGATCCCATAAGGTAAGCCCAAAAAGGAACTACAATGGAGACTATAGGTACACCCTAAACTCTAAACCTTAAACCTTATGTAACCTACATAAGTACACTCTCAGTTTAGAGGGCCGTTTAAGCGTATGTAGGCCCTGAGCCTTCAACCTAAATACCTTTAAACCCTGACAGCTAACCCCCAAACCCTAAAATCCTACACCCTCCTAAACCCTCTAACCCAATCCCTAAATCTTCTTCGGGTTCAGACCAGGAAATTTATCACATCGGACGGCTGAGGGGCTTCGAATTCAAGGCTTTAGGGTTTGAGGGCCGGTAGCCGTATGCTTTAGATGGATTTGGGGTTGGGGTTTCGGGTTTGGGGGGGCTTGGGGTTTGGGGGTTTGGGGATTGTAGGTTAATTATGCTTAAACTGGAGGGTTTTGGGGAAGCGTTTGGGTCTTAAATCCCCTCGAAAGATGTGAGACAAATCCCTGTACCCTAAACCCTCGACCCCCCAATCAACCTCTAATACACCCCAAAGACCCGCTATTAAGGGCCATGAGGACTCTATTAAAGGTCCATTGGGGAGGTCCTGGTAAACCCTAGACCCTACAGCGGAAACCTACAAGACAAAGGGCAGGTCCTGGTAGGTTCAACTACGGTAGGTTCCTGAGGAGCCCCTTCATATAACAAGGGTGTCTTTGTTCCTATTCTGATTTAATAGGACCCCAAAAATAAAAAGGGCAAAAGGGTACTACTCAAGAACCTAGTAGACCCTAAACCCCTCTAGGTCCCTCATAGAACCCTTTAAGAATCCCTTATAGAACCCTTTAAGAATCCCTCCTTTAAGGAACCCGCCGAAGGCGCCCGCCTCGCCATATGGAGCAGCAAGAGAGGAGTAGAACCTGGGATCGCTGGAGGGGGTCTGAAGGCTGTGAACCCAGAGACTCCAATATCCCTTCATCAAGGAATAGACCTTAAATTGTAGGATCCCTAATATGATTTAAGGTATATTCCCTAATTAAGGGACATTGGAGTCTCTGGGAAGTTTGGGTTTACATATAGGGGTTAGGATTTAAAGTTTAGGGGTTCAGGGGTTAGGGTTCAAAGTTTAGGGGTTCAGGGGTTAGGGTTTAGGGTGTTGAAGGTTGGGTGTCATGGGCAGAACCTTCAGAGTTTCAGGGGCTTGATTAAGGCTTTCAGAGGCTACGCCTAAACCCTAAAGCCGGACTGAAGGGCTTGACTGGGTCAGGGGTTACAGGGTGCAAAGGTTTAAGGTTTAGTTTTCTCGGATGACGATGAACATGGAATTGAGCCAGATGTCGACAGTATGCTGGCAGTTGTGAGTGTGATGATGATGATGATGGTGATTGATGAGGGTGATGAGGATGATGTTGGCCGAAATGTCGAAGACGATAACGGCCATGTGCAGATAAACCCTAAACCCTAAACCCTGATTGTGGACATTAGGAAGCCCATCTGGTGACGTTGCTAGGCCGGCATGACCAATCCACACCCTCAATCGAAGCTGCGCAGCCCAGGCATCGCCAAACCCGTTGCCAAAGCACAGGCGGACACCAAATGCTCCTGCACAATACTTTAGGGGCCTTAATAGTTAGAATAAGGTTTTGGGGTCTATTATACTATAATCATAATAGGGAACCGGTACTTAATAAGGCCCCCATAGTAGGCTTCTTCAGACTATAGTCTACGGCCGGGGTTTGGGTTTAGGGTTGAGGATGTGCCGGAAGGCAGAAAGCGAAGCCTGTTTTACCTCGTAGGTGACCAAGCGTAAAAGCACAAAACCCATTAAGTGCAACATGTGGAGGACAGAAAGGTACACGAACGATGGTCACGACACACCAACTGTTAAACGTGGTCGCAGATGAGATTGCGGCAGTAGCACAATAAGAGGAAACGAACAACAACAAACAATAGCATCCACGGCAACAGCCGCAACAACGACACCACCACCGCCACCAACGACGACAACAACAACAACAGCACCAAAACAACACCAGGAACAAGACGAATAACAACACCAATAGCAACAACAACGCACGACCAGCAACCAACTACTAACAACAACCGACAACAACAAACAGCAACTAGCAACACCACCGGAACAACTAACAACAATCACCACGACCGCAACAACAACCACAACCACAACCACAAGCAAAACTAAAGCCAAAAGCACAACCACAACCACGACGACACCACCAGCACCACCACCAGCACCAGCAGCAGCAGCAGCACCAGCACCAGCACAAGCACCACCACTACCAGCCCAACCACTACCAGCAGCAGCAGCAGCAGNCACCACCACCACCACCACCACCTCCACCACCACAACGACGACAACAACAACAACAAGAAAAACGGCGGTGACAAGGACGACGACGACGACGACTACTACTACTACTACTACTCCTGCCCGCTCTTGCTGATATGCATTGAAACTTGGACACAGTCTGACAGTGTGACAAGTGAACGCAGAATAGGCGGATAGCTACACACCAAGAACTCCCCCACTTTGCATCACACCCTATCAGCAAAGTCATGGGAGCATGGAAGGTGGTTGAGTAAACTCTCGTGCAGCAAAATGCCGGTGCTCCTTCTGGTTCTGCTGCAGCACCTGCGCACAGGCTTGTGTTCAGCCTTATGGTGTGCTGCAGGGCAGGTTTGTGTCGCTGTCAAAGCTCTATCTGTCTATTATTAGGGATTTTTTGCAAGCTGCTCGGTTTAGTGTAAAAAATTATGCTTTAGTAGCTTACACTTTCCAACGGTAGATCACAATACCATAATCCTAGTATATTATGGTATCCCGCGCTCGAGCCTACATCAACTGGTTCAGTGTAGGGTTTAGGAAACAAGGTTTTCGGGTTGACTCTACGGCTTCCCGGCTACCCGCATTGTCACGCCTCGGCAGATCTGCACGAACACTCAATCTGACGGGCTATGCATGCTAATTAGATCGACCCACGTAGCTGGGAGTGTGCTTGTTACGTGCCCTCCTTCCAGCCGCTTCATTTCGCACCAGTCTGATCGATATGCGATATACTGCTCACGTCTCTGTGGCGATTGCGAGTCGTGCGGTGTTGTGCATTCGCTCCGGTGCGGGCCTGTAGCTACTCTACTCGTTTCACCTGGGCCGCGTGAACACAGCGCTCGCTCTTTTGCGGCCTGCATGTACAATATCGGACGGACGAACCCTGTGAGTGATTGCGCGAGTGAGTTGGCTCCGAAAGGCTGCAGCCAAGACAGAGGGGCCGCAACTACAGGGACCAAAAGGGGCCATGTACCCATACAGTGTATACTTTGGCCTTCAAGACTTCAAGTACCAAATGGGCGCATGAAACCTCAGGGCCTTAGGGTATAAATACATGTATATGTTAATATATGTCTGTATGTATAATATATATATATATACACACGTGTATATGTATATAGGTATACATGTAAACATGTGCATATGCGCATGCATGTATGTATGAATGTATGACTGTAGGACTGTATGAATGTACGAATGTATGAATGTATGAATGTATGAATGAATGAATGAATGAATGAATGAATGAACGTAAGTATGTATGTATGTAGGTAGGTAGGTATGTATGTCTATAGAACAGAACATATATGTATAAATATGCATATATGCATATGTATATATACACATATACCTGCCTACGGAACTGTCTATCTGTCTAGGCTTATCTGTATATAGGCATCTATATATACATATATGTGTGTGTAAATGTAGTTTTTGTGTATATGTAGGTATGTGTGTATACATACATATATATACGTATATATATATGTATATATGTATATGCATATGTATATGAACCTGGTTCGGCCGACCCCTCCCCGCCTATGGTTCCGCCCCGTCCCTGTGGTGTGGTGTGGTGTGGTTCTCCCCTCCCTGTGGTGTGGTGTGGTCCGGGGGTAGGTGTGCTTGTTGTGGTTCCCCCCCCNCCCCCCCCAACCCCCACCCACCCACCCCCTCTGTGGCATTCTGTGGGTTCGGGTTAGAAATGGATGCCACTCAGAAGTTTGCAGTTCCGCCCGAAATCCTGGGATGCCTCCCCGAGCAGCATGTTGTTGCTCTTCCTTCGTCTGTCTACAACCCACTTCCCCTTAGCCAAAGAGATCACCTGAACAAAGACCTTCATGAAAGGGTTTGTGGAACTCATGCGGCCTCGCCCCCCCTAAACCATAAACCCTAAATCACGACAGCCTCGTCACTGAACCACCAAAGACAGCATGCAACAAAACCCCGCCTCAACGGCACGCCAGAGCATCTCTTTTACTCTCCTGGCTGAAGGACCCCCACGCTCAACCCAGAAACCCTAAGCCCAAGGCTTAAAGCCCAAAGCCTTAGAGCCATAGCCCAATACTCTTAACCTTAAACCCCAAACCCTTAACACCCTAAACTCTAAACTTTTGGAGTTTAGGGGTCGGGTCTGTCGGCTGGTAATGTCACCTGGCTACCAAGATGTACCTTGAGCGCAGGGCCTGAACTCGCAGACCCCTAAACTCTGGGCTAAAAGTTTTGTTTTTTGTTTCTAGGGCCCCTTTTCTCTCTCTGCACTCGAGGCCCGAGTTCGGTGGGCTAGGTTAACCAAGGCTTACCCATAGGCCCCAAAGTAGTTCCTTTTTGGGGGTTCATATTTAGAACTCTATCAGGTACTCCCCAAAAGGAACTACTTTGGGGCCTATGGGTAAGGGTTCCTAAACTTCTTAGCTCCACGTCCCAAAGGTCTGCGGGGGCTTGGCTTCAAGCAAAGTTCAGAGTTCAGATTGCTTTTGCCGCGAAGATTGCAAATGCTTGGGTTGATGGGGGAGCATCAGAGTTTCAGAAGTTTGGGAGGCTGATACAGGGCCCTTAAAAGCCAGGACAGACATTTGGGGCCATATTCGACTATGCCTACTCGTTCAAACGATTCCGACCCCTACCGCAAGGATCCATGTGCTCATATAGCATATACTTTGGCCCTCAAAGTACCAATGCAGGGACTACTCTGAGACCAAAGTCTCACTTTTTGGGCGTTTCCGATTTTAGGGACAATATCGTACCCTAAATATGAATAGTAGGATCCTTGTTATGCATACTTGGACCCTCAGCGTCACCTTATGTCGCCTTTTTGAGCCTGTTCTTCCTTTTTCGAAGTTAGACTTCAGCAATATAGGGGCCTTAAAAATTAGAATAGGGTTTGGGGGCCCATTAAACTATAATTATAATAACGAACCCCCAAAATAGTATTGGTAGTTATTTGGGCCCCTATATTGAGCCTGAAGACAAGGGCCTTTTGGGTTTCGGCGTTTAGGGTGTAGGCTTCAGGGCTTGGGATGGAGGGTTCAGGGTTTCGGGTTTAGGGTTCAAGTTCGGTACATCATCCGCGGCGGTGGGTTTAGGGTTTGGGGTTTAGGGTTGCTAAGCTAATCAGGTCCCTGGATGAGGTCGCTGTCCTTCGAACGGCCACTTTCAGGTTTAGGGTGGTTTAGGGTTTCGGCCAGGGATTTAGGGTTTACTTGGAACTCCATGTCTCTTCATTAAGGGCTCGTATCCAGGATCCCCCATTTCTTAGGCAAGATGACCAGTAAATTACGTGACTAAACCCTAACAATCAAGCGCAAACCCCAAACCCTTAACCCGACACAATAAACCCGGGAACCCCAAACCCAAGAATTCTGCAGAGCCTCTGCAAAAGCCATGAGCTAAAACCCCAAACGTAAGAGCCAGCGCCGACAGCAGTGTGATTTTGGATGTTCCTGCAACCATAACCGAGTTCATTCTGCAGGTTCTTCACAACTCCTACCATGGATGAATCAGAGACCTAGCAAAGGTATGCCCCTAAACCCGGCCAGGCAGCATCTCAGTGGGAGGCTTGGGAAGCGGCATGCCGAGAACTCTCTTAGCCTGCTCGTAGTATTCCGCCTGCGGTCCGGTTGGGGATTCAGGGCTTGAGGAGCTTGAAAGTTTTTTAAGCTCTGGCATTCTGGGCTAGGGTTTATAGGGCTTGGATTTTAGAGTCTAGGGTTTAGGGCTTACAGAGTCTAGGGTTTGGTGTTACGGATCCAGGTTATGCTCGCGGCCTCGAATGGAAGAACTACGTAGGACGTACAAAGAGCGCGAGCTCCCGAACCTCGAATCTCATTTCCGATATCCCAATAACTCTATCGGGGTTTAAACAAGGACACTTCGGGGGAAGGATGCATACTTAAGGGCTGGGTCAGCCACAAATCGGAACATGCATCGTATCGGTCGTATCATGCTCGTCTAGAGCATATGGGTCTGTTACTGCTGAGTGAGGACAGAAAGCATTGCAGGCATGCCCTGCCCCCTCCACGAGAGGCATCAACATAACTACACAACTACACAACTACCGGCCTTTCTTCCGAGCCCACCTGGAAGCGCAACTGCGGTGGCACTACAGTGGGCCTACAATGAAGTAAGAAGGTAGTCCAGTTTGGCTGTCGCAGCTTTTGCTGCCACTCCCTTTGAGAAGTCCATGTACGGAGAACGGGTGCCTGGTTTGTTTAGGTGTTAGGGTTCATGGCTGACGGGTTGTTTTGAGTGAGGCGATGGAGCTATGCTGAGGGAGCCTTTACATGTCCATCGTATTTGAGTGTCCGAGAGTAAAAGGTAGAACAAGCCTTAAACTGTAAGATGAATGTAATTCCCTTTTGGCTTAACCAAACTCATAATCAGGATCCTTTCAGGTAACCCCAAAAAAAAACTAATAGAGACTATAGGTAAATGGGAGTTTCCGAAAACTAGGGGTACCTTATTTGGGGGTCCTTATAGTAAGGATCCTACAATTGAGGGTACTATATTAGGGTCCCCTATTTCGGAAACTCCCATATCTTAATGACTTATTAGACAATACCTCAAGGGGTCGGTTCATACTATATGGGTAGTTGTCACAACTATGGTCCTTTTGGGGTACCCTAAATATCAGGTAATTATTAGGTGCCGTACTATATAAGGGACCCAAAAAGGGAGCATAAATTTGACAACCACCCTTTGGGAGTTTCCGAACATAGGGGACCCCAATCTAGTACCCTAAATAGTAGGATCCTTATTATATTAAGGAAATACAGGGGGGGGCTTAAGAAATGGGGGCTTAAGCCTCCTGAAATCACACCAGGCTGAGACCAAGAGGGGATCTGCTGCTAGGAGGAGGGTTGTAACTTGACGGAACGGCAACGGCAAGCCGTGAGT
>BGNK01001776.1:108759-129521 GCA_003297005.1 Symbiodinium sp. clade A Y106
GCCTCTACTCCATAGCCCGACAGATGCAATATTCCAGCACCGAACTCCGAGCGCGCAGGATTCCGAACCCAAAATAGCGTTTTCCAAAAGGTCCATTTGGGCCCAAATGGGCCCGAATGATCCCAATGGCTTACGCCCCCATTTCTTACGTCCCCATCAGAGTGCCCTTGATTATAAGGACCCCGAAATAAGGACCCATAATTTTCGGAAACTCCCATATGGGTCTTGCGAATAAGAGCCTGCGCTTTTGGGAAAGCTTAGTTAAAGGTAATAATACTACTAAAAAGGTAAAGTAGAAGCCAGAAAGTTGGAACATCATTATCCTCATGCCCTTAAGGTAAAGTATAAGGGATCCTAGCACTAATCCTGCTAAAGCCATGTTCCAACTTTCTGGCTTCTACTATACAATACAACGAATAACAACAAATAACAGTAGTAATGATACCAAACAATAACAAGAATTAATAGTAATAATAATTCACCCTAAACCCTAAACCCATATTTATAAGAATGCTAGTAATACTCATCGTCATTCCGATCCCCATATCATCCTTTTCTCGTCGACTACCAGGATGTCATACGCGGATGCTGGAGACCCTTGGGGTTTTAGACCCAAGGTCCCCGTTTAGGAGAACCAGCAGTAGGGTTGAGAAGGGCCCCCTTTAGGGGGTCTCCCTAGTACGACGAAGGAAGCATGCCTCCCTCTTCGGACCCCACCTGCGTGGGAATGAGCACCCAGCAGAAGTACACTGTGACGAAGGTGACCACAGTCCAGCCAAGCCTGCTAAATGCTAAAGTAACCCCAAGGGTCCATGTACCCAAATAGTATATACTTTGGCTCCGAAGTACCTATTTAGGGACTACTTTGGGGCCAAAGTACATAGTATTTGGGTACATGGACCCTTTAGGGTAAGGTATCGGCCTGAACAATTAGAGTCGAGTTTCGGGGTCTTCTATCGTATGTTCGTATGAAGGAATACTGAGGAATAGTAATGGTGAAAGGCGAAGTAGTCAGGGAGCCATCCAAAGGAACTGCAAGTCAAATCTTGAGCTCGGCTTCGCTGACGGATCCCCATTGTCTGCTTTAGATGACACGACGTCTTTTAAGATCCAGGGCTTATGGATTTAGCCTTCATTTCAGATTCTTGATAAGGCCGAGATTGCGCATCAACATGTTGTTGCGCCATTGCTGATGGCGGTGAAGCAGACGGTGTCACAAGGAGGACGACGACGACAATCTAATGGTGACCGTGCTGATGGTTAGCATGACCATGGCAGCGCTGAGGATTCGAATGACGCAGGCGATGACGATGATACACATGAGTATGAACAATAATAACAACACAATACAACATGATTGAACAAGTCCTGATGACAACGAGCAAACTGATGGTGGTGAGGCGCAGATGCCGTTGCTGGTGACAGCTGTCCGAGCGTTGCTGCTGAGGGTTGCGGGATTCCTGCAACTTGCGCTATGCGTAAGCTCATAAAGAGAACACTTAGCCGAAAGTTCAGGCACTTACTCAAGACATGCTGCATGATTGTTTTGCACATTCAACCACCGATAGACAGATATATACATATATATATACGCACATGCTTATATACTTGTTCGTATAAAGGGCTGTCTGCACATATACAGGTTATGTGCATGCATGATCTGTACCTGCTTACATACATGCGTCCAATAATAATTACAGGTAGTCGTAAGTAAACATGCATATGCTGCATATAATATATATTATATGTATGTATGCGTGTATGTGTGTATATATATATATATGTATCTATAAATATATATATATATATATATACATATACACATGCATGTGCATATGTACACATGTAGCTGGAGCTTTTCAGGATTCATGTATTACCACTCAACTAGCGAAAGGTACATACGTGATGAAGTACTTCTCCGTACCTTAAGATCCTGAGGATCATTGCTTCTGCTTTCTTGCACCTAACCTACCCTAAGGGTCCATGTACCTATATAGTATACACATGGCCCTTAAAGTAGTCCCTATGTAGGTACTTTAGGGCCAAAGTGTCTAGTATATGGATACATGGACCCGTAGGGCTACACAACCGGAACGTGTATTCTGATCGCATGCGCTAGACAAATACAACGACAGATACATGTAGCCGCAGCAATTCAGGACCCATCCCAGTATGGAAGCCAAGTAGCGAAAATGTCATACATTCAATGCCGTTGTTGAAACTGCATGTTGCGCGAATAACTCATTGGAGAAAACCAGCCATGTAATCACGGAACAAGCAAGAGAACCCAACAAACGAGCCGAAACACACACAACCCAAAACAGCCAGCACAAAACAAACTACCACACAAGAGCCAACAAGTAAAACATACGTAAACAAACAACAGGCAACATACGCGGATGTGGGCTCACACTGTGCTTTCTTAGTATGTGTAGGATCGTGTGCTGTAAATTAATGTCTGGTCATTCAGTTCTGTTGAATGTGGGTGGCTTTATTGGTGTTGTTGGTGCCTGTCAGTTGTGCATGTATCCGGGCGGTTGATGTATCGGTGCGATTTTGAGCTGTCTCAAATTTTCGCACGCTCGAAGTTTCCCTGGATATGTAATGACAGAGTTGAAGTGAAGGCTGCCGCACGCACACACACACACACACACGCGCGCACAAACACGCATGCATGTAGACATCCATCCGTCCTTCCATCCATGCATACACGCGTACGTACATACATGCATGTTGTTGGGAAGCGTCGAGCTCTTCCAACAAGACTCCAACGAGTATGCTTGAAACATAATGGCTCTTGTCACTGTAATTGTAGATCCTCAAGCCCGAATACATTTCCCACTTTGACAATCCCCCAGACTTAAACTCCTAACCCCTAAACCCTAAGCCCAGCCCAAGTTCTTAAATTCCAGCCGGCTCGCATGATCGAGGAGAGGGAGAGTCCATAGTTCCGCATACCAGCTTCTATCAGAATCCTTAGGGTTTGGGGTTTAGGGTTAGGGCTTCTATCAGAATCCTTGGGGCTTAGGGTTTAGGTTTAGGTTTCAGGGTTTAGGTTTAGGGTTTGGGGTTTGGGCGTTGAGACGGGGCCAAGAACTAAGAAAAAAGGTTCCCCAAACACTGAACTCTCAACCCTAAAACGTCGATGGTTGTGGATTGGTTGGGTTTAGGGGTTTAGGGGTTTAGGGTTTTACAGGTTTAGGGGTTTTAGGGTTTAGGCTTGCAGTTGTTGACGAAGGTTACTCTAAGGTTCGGGGATTCGGGGTCTCGGTTCTCATATTCAGAGTTTAGGGCCCATGTGAGGCTTCGTTGTTGCATGTCGGAGCTTAAGGTCTGTGATGATAAGGTAGGGCTTTGAATTCTGATGTCTCTCCGACAGTGGTCTCTCCTGCTTGCTCATTGCCATTCTTCCAAACCTCTACCCCTGGCCCTTAAACCTGAGAGTCTGAGTCCTTAGAGCCTTACCTATAGTCTCCATTGTAGTTCCTTTTTGGGGTTACCTTATAGGATCCTAATTATATATTTGGTTAAACCCAAAAAAGGAACTACAATGGAGACTATAGGTAGGGATCAGGCTGCCCAGATTCGGCAGCATCGCCGACGCCTGGTAAGTGGCATTGATGAGCGCAATGACCTGAGCTTCATAGACAGGGAACGGGCGTGACAATCCGGTAGCTCAACAGTCCCAAACACGTCGAAACACTCATAACTTGCCTTAACTGGGCTTTTAAGTAACCAGGGAGAAAAAAGTATAAATTTATAATTCATAAGGGTTCCTTTAAGAAAAAAGTATTAAAGTATGGTACTCCAAAGCTAAGTTAAATCTTGCCGAAATGATCTGCACTCTGAAGCTCAAAACATGGATCCCCTACTCAAGAGAGCCTCACAGTCTCCAGGCCCGAGACAGCATCATATAGAGGCCTTAATAATTGAATAAGGTTTTGGGGCCCATGATACTATACTTATATTCAGGAAACCCATATAGAGGATTCGCAGGATGGACTCAAGCTATGAATCTGCAACCGGCCAGCTCGCATCTTCAGCGCATAGAGGTTCGGGCTCAGGGTTTGGGGTTTGAGTAGGGCTGGGATTGCGGAACTCTTGAGATTTTCGGAATGGCTGAGAATGAACCGTTCGAACCTAGACAAGCTCGCAGTTCAAGGATGTGCAATGCAGAACAATACAGAAGGGGGCTCGGATGCTACATCTTAACCTGGGTATAGCAAAGCCTAAACCCCTAAAAACCCTGGGTAGTGCCATGTGCTACAAACGCAAAGGCCCAAAGCTCACACCGAATCTGTTGGTGCCGTCTGGGTGCTCTCGTCTGTTTGCCAGGAAAGTGCCAGATTAGGCCCATGAAGGAAAAACTGTTCCTGGGATACGACGTGCAGTGGTGCTGCGCGAGGCTTGATAGATAGGACAGCTGTGTGCTTCAACAGCGTCCAGAGGCTCGGTATCGGTAAAGCTGTTTACACCGCAGACCAATCCCTCGCCCCAGCACCCCTAAGAGGAAACCCTGCCACCTGCAATTCAACCCAACGCACAGCCCGAAGGCCTAAACCCTAAACCGCACAAAACACAGCCCGAAATACGGCTGATGGACAAAATCCTGCATGACCCATAATAAGGAATATACCATAATTCCCATAGTTTAGAGTCCTTAAGGTCATGCAGGATTTTGTCCATCAGCCGTATCATTCCCTTTAAGGGTTGACTGCTTTCCGGTTTCCTTTTTGCATCGTTCGGGTCTGGGGCTCCGGTACATCGTCAGCTCAGGCATCGCCGGGGAGGCAAAAGGGAGGCAAAGAGTACTTGAAGGGGCAGGGGACTTAGTAAGTAGGTTATAAGTAGAGTTATAAGTGCCCTAAATGGGGTCACCCTAATTATAACCCTACTTATCACCAACTTACTAAGTCCCCTGCCCCCTCAAGTATTCTGACAGCCAGTGATTCGTCTGAGTTTGCGATCATGCATACCAGGTTCCTGCCGTTCATATCCTATCTTCAAGTCGTGACATTACCAGGCTTTACCTTGTTTCTGCTGGTCCAAGAGTTTGGGATTCTCCAACCATGTCAAACTCCGAGTTGCTCTGGCCATACAACATACATAATAATTGTACTATGATATGATAGATGGACTATAGTATAAATGTATAAACTAGTGCAATATACAGAAAATGAGACTTCCTAGATACTCCAAACACATCCAAAATCACTCGAGTCCGTCTGCGTCAGCAGTCTGCATGGTGGATTACTGTCTTTAAGCACTTCTTATGACCCTACATAGCCATTGCCTAGCAAACCGCCAACATCGGTACCTGCACTTCGAAGAGCGTAATGTAGGGGCCTTAACAATTACCTATACTATTTTGGTAGTATAATGGGCACCAAAACCCTATTCTAATTATTTTAAGGCTTCTACATTATAGGGTTTTGGGGTTTAGGGTTTCATTGAACATTTTCCACAGAAGGGGGTCCGAGACCAGGGATTGCGGGTGACGAGTCTTAACGGTCTACTATGATGGGTTGAGGTTTAGGTTTAGGGCTTACCTTAACCCTGAAGAACCTACCTTTTTAGGGCTCCTTGTGATGATTCTTTTTATAAATCCTGAAAAGGTAGGTTTTTCCGGGTTAAGGTAGGGTTTAGGTTCTAGCGCCCTGGCAACATGTGTATATGCGTGGTTGCGGAAAGCCTCTAAGGAGAAGTTCATGGTGCTGACAGGCTTAAGGGTTAAAATTTTGTAATCCTGATGCTTTTCAACCGAAGCTGGCAAAGAGTCAGAAGCGATCCGAAATCGCACGTGAGGGTACCGACCAGGAAAAGGTAGGATGTCGTGGAATCCTGACACTGGGAACGTTTGGATCGGGCAAAAAGACTTGCAGCCTTTAGAGGGCTTCGTTGCCTGAGAGTTCGTGGATGGAATGCCACGATGAAGAAGAGACATATCCATAGATTGCGGCAGTCGTACCAGTCTATAAAGGGATGCTTGATGTCACCCCATAGTTACGGAGGTAGCTGGAAGCTACCGAGGGGACCTTAGTATGATTGATGGTCCAAAAAGACAGGCTTTGTTCTTGCAAGCATTTTTTCGACTGCAGAATTGGAAGTCATACCTGCAGCCCACAAACCCTACATTATGGAGTGTCTTAATATGCTCTTCGTAGATATGTCCTGAAACAGGTACCTGTAGCACTTAGAGTTTGACCGGCTCAAACGTTCGAGGTGAATTGATGCCTCTTCGAGGACTGTAGCCTGTAGCAACTGAGCACTGCATCAAGCCCCACGAACTAACTTGCCTACATCATGGGTTACTATAACGTGGTTCAAAGTTCAAAACATACATGTACAAGTATCTATCTATCTACCGACCTACCTCTAGCTCTACATGTATAAATAAGTGTATATATATACACACATACATATGTATGTGTAAACATTTTCCAACACACACATGCCCCAAGCCCTGAACTCCAAAGCATACACCATGAGTCCTGAACACCACACCAATGCACAAGTCATACATACATGCGCATGTATACATATATATATATATATCATTACATCACAAATTCATCGAGGTATGTATATACATATATATATATATAGATAGGACAGCCATGTGTGTATGTATGTATGTATGTATGTATGTACGTGTATATGTACATACATATGGGCCCGAAAAACGTAACCTACTATCTTCTGGGGGAAACTGACCCCACCACAGAAAGCCACCCCATAAGCTGCCACAGCTCTCAGGAGAACAGGCCTGGCAATCTTAGGGCCTGAGGTTTTGGAGCCTAAACCCTTGCGGGGTCTTTACAGGCAAAACCGTGATTCTAGGATATATGATATTAGAACAGAAAGCCGAACCTTACAAGGGGGATGGGATTACTCGCTATTTAGACCTCTACATTAGATCCCCCAAACTTAAAGCCAGCAACATAGAACTCTGAACCCCAAACGACAAACTTCAAACCGCTAAACCCTACCCTCCTAAACTTACACCCCTAAGCCCCAAACTAACCCTAACCCTAAACCCCTAAACCCCTAAGAAAGAATGAAGCCGAAGTGGCATACCCTGCAGCAGCGCCCATGACAGATCCTTGGCCGCTCCCAAACTAAAGGGTTTCTGGGTCTTTAGGGTTTAGGTTTAGGGTTTCGGGGTTTAGGGGCTTAGGGTTTAGGGTTTAGGGTTCAACCCCTCATAGAACCCTTGCCCTTGGAGTCTTGAACCCTGACAAAATACTTACAAACCCTCCCTAAACCCTAAACCCTAAACGTTTGAGTTCTGGGTTGCAGGCTCCAGGGCCTTACTGTTTCAAAAGGGTAGTTGTCAAAATTAGGGTCCCTTATCAGGTGCCGTAGTATCTTAGGGACCCAGAAAAGGAATCAAAGCATAATTTTGACAACCACCCAAAGATAGTACTGGGCCATCCTGTTGCAGGCTTGAGGTAGGACTGAGATTAGGATGCTTGTTCTCAACGACAAGCAGCCCGAAAATGTTATCTCGACGTACACAGCATGTACGGGGTTAAGCGAAGCTCGATTGTCATTCCTACGGCTGCTACTGCCACCGCTCCCGCTCCCGCTGCCGCTACCACCGCCGCTGCTGCGACTGCGACTGCGACAGCGACTGCGACTGCGACGGCGACGGCGACTGCTACTGCTGCTACCCCCTGGGCACAACCACTACACCTCCTAATGCTGCTGCAAACTAATACTTGTACTACTTCTTCTTCATGCGCTCGCGGTAATGCTGTGAGCAACGGCCTGCGGAGGCTGTTGCAAGCCAGCCTAACGAATCCATAAGTACGAGAAAGCTTCGTAGCCGAAGCCCTATGTTGCGTTTACGGTTAGGCTTTTGGTATCGGGTTCAGGGTTGCCAGTCAAGAAGTCGGGTACTTAGGGTTTGGGGTATAGGGTCACGGCAAAGTATCCCCAACAGGCATGTATTTTCAAGGGCGTAGGGCTTGGGGTCTTCTAAAGACGGATGCCAAGTCTCCGGACACCAGCAGCATGCCAACTGCGCAAATCAGCGCCCCCACCTGAGTCGTCAAGACGTGCAAAGTGCAGCAGTGACTCTTATAGGGTCCATGTACCCATATAGTATATACTTTGGCCTTAAAGTAGTGCCGATATAGGGATTTCCGAAAATAGGGGACCCTAATATAGTACCCTAAACAAAAGGATCCTTATATAATAAGGACCCCAAAATAAGGTACCCCTAATTTTCGGAAACTCCCATATAGGTACCTTGGGGCCAAAGTATCAGGGCCTCAGTTTCCTCGGGGTTTCAACCGGAAGGGCCCGCGTACCCATATAGTGCATACATTGGCTATCGTGTGTCTGTATACAGACTACTTTAAGGTCTGCATATATACTAAACTAATATACTATATTAAATATGGGCACATGGACCATCACGAATCGAGATTGGAAAGGCTGGATTACGGGCTTCAGGGACACAAACTGCGACTGTTCAGTCTGTGACCAAGATGAACCGACAAAGGCCCGTGCGGTACCGGTGATCGACGCACCCCATCGGTCGTAAAGCAAGCCAATGGGTGCGGAGAAGCCGTAGGCAATGCCTTAGTTGTAAGGTTCTCCCATCTCCTTAAGGGTCCATGTACCCGAATAGTACATACATAGGCCTTAAAGTAGTCCCTATGTAGGTACTTTCGGGCCAGAGTGTATACTATTGGGGTACATGGACCCTTAGGGGAAGATTCTCAAATCGCTAACCAGAATCCCCAACCCTAAACCCTGAACCCCGAAACCCTAGTAACCGAGGAAAAACGAAGGGCTCTCTTTTTAAGGTTTTGGTATGTTTTGGTAGTCTATATAAGGAACCTAAGACCACCAAAAAGGGCTAAACATGGCCCACGGGAGACCTAGTTCGGGATCTCCTGTTTTAAGGTCCCCAAACCCTAAACAATCGGTCCCCAAAGCCTAAACAATTAGTAGTCCTCTACACATAGTCGCGATGCTTTAAGATGGTCATGGACTGCAAGGAATGTAGTCCTCAAAGACACCTAGGGATCCTGAACACAGGACCTAATATGACCCGAGACTCACGCTCAAACTCCACAGGGGTCTGTTTTTGACCACAGGTTCCCAGGAAATCGTAGGCATTTCCATGGGACAAGAACCTCCATAGTCGCTTCCCAAATTTGCTAAACACCCCACTAGTAAGAAAAACACTCGGGGGCCAATCCTCCCGAAATCCACCCTGCCCTTTGAACTTTAAAAGTACTTTAGAACCTAATTTGCATTTTGGGGTGCGGAGCAAGAGCAAGAGCAGCAGTAAGAGTAACAGCAAAAGCAAGAGCGAGAGCAGGAGTAACAGCACGAGCAGGAGCAACAGAAAGAGCAGGAGCAAGAACAAGAGCAGGAGCAACAACAAGGCCGGAGCAAGAGCAAGAGCAGGAGTAAGAGCAAGAACTAAAGCAAGGACAAAAGCAAGGGCGAGAGCAGGAGTAAGAGTAAGAGCCAAAGCAAGAGCAGGAGTAAGAGCAAGAGTAAGACAAAGAGCAAGATCTCTCAAAAGTGACAGTAGAGATCAACATACCCAGAATATACAATAAACACGCTTTGCGATTTGTATTGGGGGAGGGGGAGGACACCCGTTTAATATTAGGGGGAAGGGATTAACCGGTTGCTGCTAGGTCGATGGCATTTCGGATGTCCGCGTGCAAGCCCGCCAAGGAACGCTCCAAAACCAAACTCCCAACATACACATCTACTAATGTAGGAACCTGATTAAGAAACCCTGGGTCTTTATTAGGGTTCCTTACATGAATCCTACTATTTTGGGGTTACGGTTATAGGTCCAGGGTTTCTTAATCAGGTTCCTACATTAAACCAAACCCCAACTTCAAAGCCTCATAGCTCAAAGAAGAAGCACGCGCAAGGATACCGTGAGCCTCAAGCACGGTCGCAGGTTTCAACCTCACAACTTAAAATCCCCGAAGCTGCAAAGCCAGCGCGGCATCACCCGCAAGCCCTAAGCCCTTAAGCCCTAAGCATCCATAATCTGTCATGCCTCCACAACAAGACATGACCTAGCTGCTTTGCCCGACGCCGAAGATGGATGTCAGCACGAGGAACTGATCGGTACAGCCAGGCTTTCCATCCTGCTAGGCCCTAGGCCCTAAACCCTAAACCCTAGAAGCCCTGTACCCTAAACCCTAAGGCTAAGGCAAGGCCTCGCGGCCCTTTTAGTACTGAGGCTTTGGATTCATGAACCCTATAGCCCTAAACCATAAACCCTAAACTCTAGACCCTAAACCCAAACCGCTAACCCTACAGCTTTAAAGAAGCCCTACACCATAAACCCTGAACCCTAGACCCTAAACCCACACCCCCAAACTTTACCAAACGCTGAACCTTACAGCCTTAGAGGTTTGAAAGAGGGCCTTGGCTCTCACGGTTGCTATACGGGCTACTATGAAGGAAGCATTACTACCAAGGATTCAAGGTATGTTTTCGTGTAGGTTTGGGCTTGGGATTCTGCAGAGATTTCGAGGCCTGAAAACCTGTGGGAGCAGCGAGGGGGCAATGCTTTACGCCAAGGGTCCAAGTACCTGATCATCTACTTTCCTTGCTAATAAATCGCAATGACGGTAAACTCGCATCTAGACCCTCTACCTACCCGAGCAGGAACATGCTTCTTAAGGTTCATACGGCTGACGATCTAAATCCTGCATTACCTTAATGACCCTAGACGATGGGTATTCTGGTATATTCCTTACTATGGGTAATGCAGGATTTATATCATCAACCGTAGGTCGTAGAGTTTATGCGGGCTTTGGGCTTCTTCTGACAGCTTCTTCCCCAGCATGCCATTGCGCTGCCGTTTACTTTTTGGGCAGCTTCTACCAGTGCTGATCCGTCATTCTCATGCGCTTGCCGTGCAGGTCTTCTTTCCAGCAAAAGGAACCAAAACCTGGATGCACAAGTATTGCCAGCCAAAGCGAACAGCTTGTATACCTGGATCATAACTCAAGTCTCGCTAATGGAGTATTTCTGCAGGGGCAGTAGATTAGAACTGTTGTTGCCGGGTCTATTGCCAGGGTGTCTGTGCATAGGACTCGGGGGCGGGAAGGGGGTGGAACCCGGAAACATGAATCATGCTTTTAGAATGCGGACAAAACTTGCCTCGCAGCTTGAGCTGTAGACGCCGGCGTTCGCAAACATCTCCCTGGGATAGAGATGTCTGGGACTGAGATATCACAAGCCAAGAGACTCCAAAAATATAATTAGGGGCCTTAATACGTAATGGAATGGGGTTTTGGGGCATATTACAGTATGAACATGTTTAATTTGATTCGATTGAATACAGCAAGGTACGCCGAGGAACGATATTGATTGCCCCTGACTTGAGGATCCATTGCTAGGGGTCACAGATGCATGATTCGGAGTAGTCACGAACTCAAGGTTTCGTGTGTTGTTTGAAGTTAGCAGGTAGAGGCCACGGCCGAGGTATCCGTTTTCAAATCCCTGGTACCCCTTTATAGTAAGCTTGGGGCAACCCATGCAGAAACCTCTTACTGTAATACATTACCCTCGGGAAACCCATGTTATTCAGCCATGGGGTTCAGGGCTTGGGGTTTAGGGGTTTACGGGTTTAGAAGTTTAGGGTCTGAGGTTTAAGGGTTGGGGGCCCTATGTGCATCAGACCTACCGTAACAACAAGGGCACGTCACGAAACGGCAAACATATGGGTAGTTATATATGAGTCCGTTTTTAAGTCCCCAACATAGTATGGCACCCTAAAGACGACCCTAATCTAGAGAACTACCTATATGCTTGTATGTCAGCTTTGAGGCTGTTTCTTTAGAGAGGCCGCTTGTGGCATCCTCCAGGGCACAGCCGAGAAGTGAATTGCCCGGTTTTCTGCTGGCTTTCGGGTTGAGGGCGCAGTCGGCTCAGTCGTTCACATCAGGCTCACTATAGGGTTTGGGGTTTAGGGGTTTAGGGGTTTTGGGTCCACCTAGACCTTGCAACTACCCTCCACTACATTCTATCCATTTGGCCCTGTTATGTAAAGTAAACCACGCACCCCAAGGCCCCAAGCGTCCCAGATCCCACAACCTGCAACCCTTTGAACCCTTCCCGCAAGTGGTCATGCCTGCCCCAAGCCCAAACAGGGGCAAGGAACTGAGAAAAGTCTTAGGCCAATAAACAATGCCTTTGCGGAAACTATAGTGTACTATGGTTATAAGAATCAAGAAATCTATGGCATTGTGATCCTATTCATTCAGGCGGCGATATTAAACTGTTTTGAAAGCTGTACATCTACAAACCTAAGGGTTTAGGGTTTAGGGTTTTTGGTTTAGGACTACTAACTTGCGATGTCACACCGAAGGAAACCGGAGACCCAGGCACGCGAAGAGGGACTGCCCAGGGAGTACGCCAGCGGCCAAGCTGCAGCAAATCTGAGATGCGTTGGTATGTTTGACCAACCAAGCTAGCACTAATCCGTAAAGACGTCCTGCATGGATGGATGGATGGATGGATGGATGGATTTGATGCCTGCCCTCGCATTGCAGCAACTCTTTTCTTGTTTACGGTTTGACCAGTTTTGAACGGCATGGAACGTTAAGGGCAACACTGAAACACCTAGCCGACAAAACAAGTCCATGAGACAGCTCATAAACAGTAAATGGTATGACTGTCATCCGTGCTTGCACTATCGTCATCGCTGCCATCACCATCAGCATCGCAGTCAATAGCCATTCTTCAAAACACAAGTGTCCACTAGGCGCTGTCAAACAAACTGCAAAGAAACCAGCAACCCCGAACAGCCTAAACCCCTAGACGAAAATTCCCTGAAATCCTAAACCCTAAACCCGTGATAGATCCCTTACACAAGGAACCGCCCCCTTAAAACAACCCTTGACCCTTCTCCCTGAAGCCCTTTTCATTGGGACCCTTAGGGGGTACTTCCTTGGATAAGCCTTAGTAAGCTCTGATTCTGGGTCTTAAGGCCCCCTACCCCCCCTCCCCCCTACCCCCTTAAGGGTTCTTCTGACTCTTCTGCAGCGGTGGAAGCCCACAGCCCTGCGAATCGTGCCCATGGCATCGGCTTCTCCTCTTTCTGAGGTGCCTGGAGACGTGGGACAACATCTATGTATATCTATCCATAATTACATCATATATGTAGAAAGGGTGTACTTATATATATATATAGATATAGAGATATATAGATATATAGATATATAGATATATAGATATATAGATATATAGATATATAGATATATAGATATAGATATATATATATATAGAGATATATATATATATATATGTATAGATATATAGATATACTACATTATATATATATATGGAGAGAGAGAGAGAGAGAGAAATACATACAGAAATATAGAGATATATCATATTTTGCATGTGTTGACATGAGCATACGTTGGCAGGGTTGAACTTGCGCCGCGCTTGCCTACACAATCATGCGGAGGAAGCGGAGTACCGAGAAGTGTGTTCTACGTGACCTGGCTAGCGGAGGCATTAATCCACGGAAATGAAACTGTACGACTATAATGTGCCGTACGAAGCACTGGGTGTAGGAGTGTGTGTAGGAGTCTTAGGGGGAAGGGGTTTTGCAAGGTGTTCCAGAGCAACATGCACGAGTGTGACGAACAGTCGTCCCGCTGCAGTACACATAGATGGTCTAAACCTAAACGACCACCCAATCACAGGATCTCATAATTAGGCTTTTCTGGAGTACCCCTTATGCGTGAGGGTTTGGTATCGAAGATACGGTATATATGCTCATCTCACCGAGCGTATTGATGTGGATGTTGTTTGCCTTGACAAACTCGATAGTGGTACGCAACACCAATACCCTGAGCAACCTTTGCCGGCAAACTCGGTCCGACTGTTTTCTCGCCAGAGATACACGACGAGTTGTCTGTGCAGGGGAAATGGCTCGAATCCTCTGAGTCGCGGACAGGTGACTAGCTCTTTTGCTAGTAGGCAAATAGTCCGTAAGCCGAAGTTTGTTCTTGAGCCAAAGTTGTGTTATATGCGGAGCGTCTACAAGTAGTTCTACCACCTGGTCCGGCAACCGGTCCCATGGGTAGATAGAATACAAGTGATGAGACAAGGTCCGCAAAACGGAGCCTTGCTCTATGTACCTGGCTGACCATGACATCGAGCTCATGGCTGGTATTGCGACACCCACGAACTGGACCAGGCATCGAGGTCCGTTCGCACCGTATATAGGGTCCCCTCGCATCTCACAACCGGGATCCTGCATGCTGTCTAAGCGCCTTTCTGAGCCTCGGAGACATTCCCATACGGGTGGTTGTCAAAATTATGGTCCCTTTTTGGGTCCCGAATATAATACGGCACCTAGAAAGGGGCCCCAATTGTGACAACCCACGTGTGTACACGGTAAATGCCGTGGCCCTGAAGGAGTTCCTAAGTGCTGTGGACCATTATTGCACAGTGCAGCATCTCTAGTAAAGTTGGAAACTGGAAAGAGGATGCTACTTGGAGGTTCATGGGAAGTTATAGGTGGGGTTATAAGTCCCCTAATATGGGTAAGTATAGTTACCGCACTTATAACCCTACTTATAACTACCCATGAACCTCCAAGTAGGTGTTCCCTACAGCTGCAGTTTAGGGTGCGAGGAGAGCGAGTACGAGGTTCTTATTTGAAGAATGTAGTGATATAACCTACCTTTGGTTAGTAGGGAATGGAAGAATGGTGGTAATAGTAGTTTAATTGTACCCCATTCCTCCATTCCCTACTAACCAAAGGTAAGTATAACGCTTCATGGATGAAGACATGAGTTCGGCCTTTCGGGTTAAGAGGCTTATTCGGTACTAGGGTTGAGCGTTTAGGGTCTAGGGTTATTCGGTACTAGTACTAGGTACTATAGTATGAAAGCGAAATAACAACAATGTTAAGTTGTTGAATATGGCGATGATGGCAATGATGATGAGATCTCTCAATTTTGCGATTCTTATACTAGGTTCCGGAGTAGCTCCTTTATAATAAAAGTACCCTTGTTCCTACAACTTGGTGTTAATAAGGGAACCCAAAGAACTACTCGGAAGCCCAGTATAATGACGGTGATGATGACGGCCATCATGCTTGCAAGCAGCCTCTTCGGCCTCGGCTTTCTCGACATCCTCCGATTTCAACAGTGGTGCCTGCCCCGCATCACTGGCCTACAAGCCGCCTCTTCGGGTTTTTGCCTGTTCTGTCTGAGGGTCCTCGCTTTCCCGGGTCCAGGGTGGAAGATTAGGATCAGGGTTTAGGGCTTGGGGTTTACGCTTTGGGGTTTGGGGGTTTGCACTTTAGGGTTCAAGGTGCTGTAGGGGCCTTAATAATTACAATAGGGTTTGGGATATATTATACTATGATTATAAAAAGGACCCCCTCCCCCCCCCAAAAAAAAAAACTATTCTATTTATTCAGGCCACTATATTAAATCATTATAATAGCCCGAAAAGTAGCCCTTACAGACCCCTTTAAAGGAACCCTATTCTAACTATCAAGGCCCCTACATCATGGAGTTAGTTCATCATAAGGACCCTTAGGGGGGTAGGGGGGAGGGAGGCTATAATAAGGACTTAGTGACTTAGTAAGGCTTATTTAGGGAAGTGTAGTCCCCTACCCCCCTCCCCCGTACCCCCCTAAGGGTCCCCATGAAGTTAAGGTCGGGCGATCCCTAAACCCTAAACCCTAAACCCTGAGGTTCAAGCTGCAAGAGCCTGAGGATTGTGGCTCGGTGTCTGTACTAGTAATGGTAGTAGTAGAAGTAGTAGTAGTAGTAGTAGAAGAAGAAGTAGTAGTAGTAGTGCTACTACTACTACTACTACTACTACTACTGCCACTGCTCCTTCTGCTGCTGCTGCCGCTCCTGCTAATACTACTACTACGTGCCTACGGCGTTCCACCCGTCGGCCAAACCGCTGCCAAGCAGCGCTGACATTCGCGATTGGATCGTCCCTGTTCAGGACGGCAGACTCCTCCGTGCAACGACATGTGTGGCAAACTCGTAGGATCAGGACACCCCTGATAGTGTCAAACATCGGAACTATCAGAGCTGCCTAACTCTTTCAACATCTGCCATGACCATCACCCCCATCATCGCAAGCACCTCCTCACCATACCCGGCAAGAACTCAAACATGCCCCCTGATGTTGAAATCAGCAGTCGTCAATATCGGTTGTGCCATAACTCCCTAGGACAGCAAGACCCTAAAAGCCTCAACCCTAACATTTAACTCGGCAGGGCTCGACCAAACAAAATCAGACGACTGATCCGAAACCTCTTAGGGGATGAGGCTTGCGAGAGGTTTAGGGTTTAGGGTTTAGTATTTAAGGTTTAGGGATTAGGGATTTAAGGCTCCACTTTACACTTTACATTAGTGGTCCAGGGTTTAGGGCTGAAGTGTCAGGTTTGATACACAGCCTTGGTGAAACAAGGAATTGCAGGTCAACTTCAGTTTACGGAGAGTTGACGCCCTGATGTATAACCCATGTATAACCCTATGCTCTGTCACCCCACATAAAGTTAAAGCCAGCAATATATCATGATTTTGGGTGGAGCCCACCAACCCTAAACCCTAAACCCCAAACCCTAAACCCTCCCTCGTGAAACCCTTCCCTCCTTCTCCTCAAACCGGACAGAAGCCTCCTGCGAAGGTCGGCGGAGACGGGTTGCAGGTCCACGGAGCTACTTGGAGGTTCATGCGTGGTTATAAGTGGGGCTATATGTCCCCTAGTATGGGTTATAAGTATAGTTACCCTACTGGTTACCCTACTTATAACTACCCATGAACCTCCAAGTATACAGCGTATACTCAGGCCTCAAAGTACCTTTAAGGCCTAAGTAGACACTACATAGCAGATCGAAGTGCAGGGCCATCTGCCCCGAAACTCCGGCAAAAAGACCTAAGTGGGTTGCTTCTTGATCACATATTTAGCTCCACCCCGTTGCCTTGAGTCTTCATCGTTTCAGGTTTCAAGTCTTAAGGTTTAGGCTTTTCTGTAGGGGTTCAAGTCTGGGGGTTGCGGCCTCTGGAACTTCCGGAGAGGATTTTTTACAGTCTTTACAGAACCATATGCCATTGATTGCTTTCTGTGCGGCTTCGAAGCTTTATTCCGTTTGTAGGCTGGTATATGTATAACAATATGTATGATTACATGTATATGTATATGTATATGTGTATGTGTATGTGCATGTATAGTTATGTGTATATGAATCTGCAAATGTATATGTGTGTACATGTGTATGTGTATGTGTCTGAGTCTATGTCTTTGTATGTGTGTGTATGTGTATGTGTACGTGCATGTGCACACGTGCCTGTAGTGTATGTGTGCATATATGTGTGTATGAAAATATAAAAGCCATGTAGACATCATACATACATACATACATACATACATACGTACATACGTGCATGCATACAAACAAGCAAACATACATACATTCACACATACATACATACCCCATATGTGTATGTATGCATGTATATATATATATATATATATATCTCAGTGTGTGTGTGTGTTAGATATACGCCAGTCAACCTGTTGAATCCACCAGCAACCCATAGGTAGCCCTAGAACGTATCTTCTGACATTCGGTTACAGCCCTGCAAGCGTTCAACTCAATCGTTCAAAGGCCCTAAAACATCCTAATCTATCAAAAACTACCCTGAACCTTAAACCTAACTCCCACTCCTCCTTCGGCTCCGACATTGCATCTGCACGGGCCTGGTGAGCTTCCTCCCTTGCCTCCTGGAAGGAGTTTAGGGTTTGGTTTAGCCCGGGATTGGGACGGGGTGGTCGGGGGAGAGGAGGGGGGAATTCAGGAATCGGGATCCAAGAATGTTGGTGACGTCAACTGGGGTTAATCGGCTTTTGAACATATGTACCAAACATAGCGAACATGTTTGGATACACAGCGTCAGTCAACAGCACGATCTCTGTGCGCGCATGGCCTCCAACCAAACTATATAGCACGAGGAATAGAAGCTGCAGCAGGATTGTCGTCGACGTGGTCGTCGTCGTCGTGGTAGTAGCAGTAGTAGCTGTCGTCGTGGTAGTAGCAGTAGTCGTGGTGGTAGTAGTAGTAGTAGTAGTCGTAGTCGTAGTGGTAGTGGTAGTAGTAGTAGTCGTAGTGGTAGTAGTGGTCGTAGTGGTAGAGAAGTGGTAGCGGCAGCGGCAGCGGTAGTGGTGGTAATGGTAGTGGTAGTGGTAGTGGTAGTGGTAGTGGTAGCGGTAGTGGTAGTGGTAGCGGCAGCGGCAGTGGCAGTGGCTGTGTCAGTGGCAGTGGTAGTGGTAGTGATAGAGGTAGTGGTAGTGGTGGTGGTGGTACTGGTACTGGTACTGGTACCAACTGGTACTGGTACTGGTACTGGTACTGGCAGTGGTAGTGATAGTAGTAGTAAGTAGTAGTAGTCGTCGTCGTCGTCGAAGTAATACTGGTATCCCGCATTCTGTGATGCTTGCAGGCAGTGCGACTTCGACGGTTGAACATGTTCAACTTGTTGTGAACTTCCTCAAGTGTCTTTTGATTGTGCTAAGATGCACAATGACTGGGTAGCAAGCTTTCCGCAGGGTTATTCATGCTCAGATCTGCTTCAACAGAGATTCCTCAAAGTTTGCACAGCCCCTAAGCCTTAAGCCCGATGTGGAGTCCTCCGGAGGCTGGGTAGGAGCCGGCGTATAGGTCTCTCTCTTGCCGGAGAAGCTGCTACCTGTAGGTCGTGAAGTCTACCATACAAACCTCACTAGTTAGACACATGATTGAATATGCTGTGTTTGGGATAGAAAGGAACTCTGGGGATATGCTCACATACATATACAGATATACTTATGTATACATACACATACATACATGTATATATACACGTAAATAAACAAGTGTGTGTGTGTGTATGCATATATATATATACATATGTGTAAGTTTTGTATGTAGACATATACATGTGATTTCTTCTCACCGCTCCAGCATGCAGGGCCGCAAGCCCTCAACCCTGCAAGGAACGATAACTGGATACGAGGCATAGCAAGGCCGTTTGAGGCAACCCTATGCAAACTCAAATGATACCCTTCGTATTCCAAACCTCCCGAAAACACCCAGACCGTGCATTACACCCACAGCAGCTGCTAACCCCAAAGCCCAAGTTCCGTACATCATGTAACCCCTCGGCCCCAAAACCCCAAGCTCAAAAAGCTCCACAACCAAAGACTCAGAACCGCAAAACCCGAAACCCCCAAGCTCCTGTACACACCTGATACTGATGGCCAAATCCTGAAACCATACACCCTAACCCATTCAATCCTGAACCCAAGCCCATAGCAAGCCTAAGCCCTAATTTAAACCCTAAATCATAGCGCAACATGAAACCCCTAAACCCTAAATCCTAATTTAAACCCTAAATCATAGCGCAACATCCATCCGTACGACCTGAAAGTCCAACATTAAACCTGAAACCCCCAAACCGGAAGTTCCGAGGTTCGGGGGCCTACGCTAACCCTGATGATTCCATGCACCCATATAATATATGTATATATATATGTATATATTATATTTACTTATTTATACTTTGGCCTTCAAGTAGTCCCTATACAGGAACTTGATGGCCAAAGAATATACTATCTGGGTACATGGACCCTGGGGGAATCAAACCTGAAGCCCTAACTCCTACAAGCCGTGAGGTCCATGCCTAAAACCTGAATACACGGGGTTTAAAATTTCAGAACCGAGGCCTTATAAACCCTTATCTCTAAACCCCGAACCCTAAGGCCCTGCACCAACCGGGCTCTGGGGCATATTGGAATCCTGAGCCCTAACAAGGGGAGCCGGAACACAAGATCTCGGTTTTAGGATGTTTTAGGGCTTTGTGGCCCTAGGACATAGTTAACTCGGTGTGCAAAGGATTGCTTCGAGGCTTCAAGACTGAGGTTTAAGATTGCCTTCGGGCTTGATACCTTTGGAGCATTGGTTCAAGATATGCTTAGACATCCTGAACTCCTCGTGAAGGCCAAAGTATTGTGTGTAGGCCAAGCCGCTACTGCAGCCCATCGCACAAGCGTCGGATAACGGAGCTCACACGAGCCAAAAGGCTTGCGCACATTCCAGGTTTCAACGTCGCTGCCACTAGAACCGTGGTTGTCCTCATTAATACTTAGTACAAGAACTGTGAATACCATTGATGTTACTTGGTTATTTGCTAGTAACTGCCAGCTCCAAGCCTACTGTCACCATCGGCCAAGCTACCAATACCATTCTTACTAAAATTCGTGTCCCTGATAAGCACATGCTGTCATTATCCAAAATGGGCATGCTGCTGTTGTTTCCCTTGTGGTTGAACATGCTGTTGATGGTAGTGTTGCTGAATCTACAACTTTATTGTTGCATTTGTTGTTGCATTTGCTGTTGCTGTGGCTGTTGTTGCTGTTGTTGCTGTGGCTGTTACTAGTGTTGCTGCTGTTGCTGTTGTTGCTGTGGCTGTTACTGGTGTTGCTGCTGTTGCTGTTGTTGCTGTGGCTGTTACTGGTGTTGCTGATGTTGCTGTTGTTGCTGTGGCTGTTGTGGTTGCTGTTGTTGTTGCGGTTGTTGTGGTTGTTGTTGTTGTTGTTGATGCAGCTGTTGCTGTTTTTACGGTGGCCAGCATGACGCTGCAGAGTTTTTGCTTCGGATGTCCAGGAATTTAGCACCTCACTTTCAGAATTCCTGGGAAACGCGTAAAGAAGTCCCCGAAGGCGTAATTGTGGACGAG
>BGNK01001777.1:4230-14839 GCA_003297005.1 Symbiodinium sp. clade A Y106
GGTCGCTGCTCCCGGGTGCCATGCGCCGCTGGTAACACCTGCGTAACTTGGCTGTTTATCGTAATCATTTCTTTTTTCTTTTTTTCCTTTCGAATCACTCTGAACCCGAAGCCTCGTAATATCCCGTTAGACAGGCATATGTTTGGTCTCCACACAGAATCGATGATCCTACAAAGCCTTCTCGCCACATTTGCGGAGCTTGCTTGTTGCGAGAGGCGCGCAACTGCCAAGACGTGACGCACGTCTCCCATCTCTGACTCAACGCATGGGCTAAAAAAATGCATCGGTGCCGAACCGTTTCGGATTGCCTTCGCTCTTGAGTATTTTACAACTTTCGGATCAAACCTTGCCTGTTGAGGTCCGAAGAGCAAACGCTTCGTCGGCTCCGACCAGTTCATGCATGGCCCGGGTCTCAGCTTGCATCCTGCCACTGCGCTGCCTTTCACTGCCCTGTTGAGGTTCGGAGAGCCACCGCTTCGTCGCCTGCGACCAGTTCATGCGTGGCGATGGTCTCAGCCTTTAGGAATTTACCACTTTGGCATCGCGCATTCCCACTTCAGGTCCCACGAGTAACCCCGTCGTCGTTTGCTACCAGTTCATGCATGGCGAGGGTCTCAGCTTGCATCCTGCCACTGCACGGGTCAGGACTGAAGTTGTGCAGGTGGCAAATATGTTGCCCGCGGCTCTTACTTGCTCACTCAAAAACCTGAATAACAGATCTCGTGCCTGTCGCTGCCTCAGACCCAGGAGGCTTCGACCCCGTGTCACGCACGGGAGGCTCCGGCCCTAGTACGGATTCCAATGCCTTGTCCTTTTTGCGCCATGGACTTGCCTCGCCCGCATTCAGAAGTTGACATGGCACAGCTGGAAGCTAAAGCTAGAGCTCTCGGTTTGTTCTGTCATCCAGACAAGCGTGGCGGCGACCACAAAGCTTACTTGTTTCTCGTGGCTTGTAAGGAGGAGTGCGAGAAGCGGATGCGGAAGAATGAAACGACATGCTACTTGGAGCAAGCCCGTGGTCGGGGTCGGGGTTCGAACAAGCAGCCGGCTGCTGCTGGTGGTGCTCCAGGTGGCTATGTTGCCGCTGCCGGACCGTCTCCTCCCTGTACCGCGTCCCGGTCGTCTTTTGATCACCCTTCGCATGATCGTCCTGGTCCTCCTGGTGACGCTCATGGGGATCGCGCCGGACCGTCGACCGAAGTCTATTGGAAGACGTCAAACAAGTACAGATTTTACGTGGCTTTGACGGAAACACAAGCCCGAGATGGGATTGCCCGGCAAGCCTTACGGGCTGCGATTCTTTCCAGCTCGTCTGCTTTGCCGCTCTGGAGTTGCAAAGAACGGGCTCTGGGTTCCTTCTTCCGTGAATGCAACCGTCGTGGGCAATCCGTTTCGGAACCAGCAAATACGGCGGCTGTCGTGCTCGTCGCTGCCTCCGACACAGGAGGCTTCGACCCCGTGTCACGGAACCGGCTTGAAGGGCGCCGGTACCGCTTGGTGGACAATGCTCAGCTAGCAGCAGCTCAAGAGTCCATTGCGCACCTGTTCGAGGTGAATATACCTGCGGACCAAATGAAGCAGCTGCAGGAGCTGAAAATTGTGTCCTTGGTGAAAAACCGGAAGCGGATGGATCTGCGTGGCATTTTGCCCTTGGTACCTGGCAGCTTTGAAACGGAGTACCTTCTTTATGAGAGTATCGGCTTTCTGCACTGGATGGATCACTATGTTGCAACTGAATATTACTTTCGCTGCACGGGTCGCTGTTCCCGGGTGCCATGCGCCGCTGGTGGTACCTGCGTAACTTGGCTGTTTATCGTAATTAGGTCTTTTCTTATTTTTTGATGTCTTTGCTTCTTTACATGGCTGCACTCTGAGCTCCGAAGCCTCGTAACATCCCGTTGGACAGGCATNACCTGCGTAACTTGGCTGTTTATCGTAATTAGGTCTTTTCTTATTTTTTGATGTCTTTGCTTCTTTACATGGCTGCACTCTGAGCTCCGAAGCCTCGTAACATCCCGTTGGACAGGCATATGTTTGGTCTCCACACAGAATCGATAATCCTACAAAGCCTTCTCGCCGCGTTTGCGGAGCTTGCTTGCTGCGAGAGGCACGCAACTCCTGAGAGTGGCATGGCTAGGAGGCGACGACCCCAGCACGTGGGGCTCTGCGCAGAGACGCCGCGTTTTTTAAATTTGCTCTGGGCAGTGCAAGCTCGGAGGCGACGACCCCGGCACGTGTTGGGGTCACGCCAAGACGTGACGCACGTCTCCTATCTCCGACTCAACGCATGGGCTAAAAAAATGCATCGGTGCCGAACCGTTTCGGATTGCCTTCGCTCTTGAGTATTTTACAACTTTCGGATCAAACCTTCCCTGTTGAGGTCCGAAAAGCGACCGCTTCGTCGCCTGCAACCAGTTCATGCATGGCGATGGTCTCAGCTTGCATCCTGCCACTGCAGTCATGTCGGTCCTGTTGCTTTATCTACAGCACTACAGCAACAGTTTTTTTTTGCTTATTGCTTATGTGTGCTTCGTCCACTGCAGCATCCCCGTCATCCCCCCCGGCCGCGCCCCCCCGTGTTCTGTGACTTTTGATAGTTACTACCGCAGCCGCTAGTGGCTACTAAGTAGTACACAATAGAGCTTTTTTAAGAGAGTTTAGCACGGAGGTCATGACCATCGAAGAGGTGGCATTGTCACAGCCCCGCCTAGGCCTACAGCTAGCCCCCTAGCCCCTGGCCCTTAAATATAATGTTAAATCGTGTGAGACGGAGCAGTAGTTATCCAGGGCCATGCTTTTCGGGACGATCGAGCGAGAGAAGTGTTTTTTCATGGGGTCGCTGTCTCCAATCTGCTTGAAAACAGCTGCCCAGCTCTTGAAAGATTGGGAGTTTGCGGAGTACGACAACTGGACCAAAGCATATGGGGTGCCCTGGGAAATCATGGTTCGTTACTTGCGGTGTTGGTCACTCGTTTCTTACACAGGCAGCCTCAGGCTTGTCCGACGGTTTGACGGACCTTATCCGAAGTGTTTCATGGTGACATGTGAAACTCAAGATCCTAAATGGATCTGTGACATCGTGTATGTTTTGGACGACAAGGAGGAAGAAGACCGGATCTTCATCGTGCAAATGCGGAACCTTTCCTTGCTGGCCATCCGTCTCTTTGGTGATGACGAGGAGCTCCATGCGGAAGCATTGCCCTTCGATGATTCGGTTCCTGATGATGCGGTTCCTGACGATGCGGTTCCTGATGATTCGGTTCCAACGGTGGCAGAGCCTGCAAGAGCAAGCGGAACAGGAACAGCAAGCGCCCCAAGCAGAAGCACTTCAACCTCAAGCCGCTGGTCAAGCCGCTGGCCACCACGTTGGATTTGGACTCGTCACGGCTGGTATCGCAACTGGTAGCTTTTTGCAACTGAAAAAAAGGTGGCCCTTGCAAATGTGCGAAAGGGCTGGATGGCCCATTGTGAATTGTGAGAATACTAGCACTAAGTAGCCGGCCCGGCGTGAATTTGCTTATGTCCAACTGTCCAATCACCGGTCTGCGCTGTCTTTCACTGCCCTGTTGAGGTCCGGAGAGCCACCGCTTCGTCGCCTGCGACCAGTTCATGCGTGGCGATGGTCTCGGCCTTTAGGAATTTACAACTTTGGCATCGCGCATGCCCTGTTGAGGTCCCACGAGTAACCCCATCGTCGTCTGCTACCAGTTCATGCATGGCGAGGGTCTCAGCTTGCATCCTGCCACTGCACGGGTCAGGAGTGAAGTTGTGCAGGTGGCAAATATGTTGCCCGCGGCTCTTACTTACTGGCTCAAAAAAAAANAAAAAAAAGAAAAAGATCTCCTGCCTGTTGCTGCCTCCGACGCAGGAGGCTTCGACCCCGCGTCACGCACGGGAGGCTTCGGCCCTAGTATAGATTCCAATGGCTTGTCCTTTTTGTGCCATGGACTTGCCCCGCCCGCACTCAGAAGTTGACAGGAAACAGCTGCAAGCTAAAGCCAGAGCTCTCAGTTTGTTCTGTCATCCGGACAAGCGTGGCGGCGACCACAAAGCTTACTTGTTTCTCGCGACTTGTAAGGAGGAGTGCGAAAGGCGGATGCGGGAAAATGATACGAGATGCTACTTGGAGCAAGCTCGTGGTGGGGGTCGGGGTTCGAACAAGCAGACGGCTGCTGCTGGTGGTGCTCCGGGTGGCTATGCTGCCGCTGCCGGACCGTCTCCTCCCTGGACCACGTCCCGGTCGTCGTTTGATCACCCTTGGCATGATCCTCCCCCTTGGGATGATCCTCCTCCTTGGGATGATCCTCCTCCTTGGGATGATCCTCCTCCTTGGGATGATCCTCCTCGTCCTCCTCGTGACGCTCATGGGGATCGCGCCGGACCGTCTTCTCCGTTTGAGCAGCCTTCTGCTTTTCATCCGCGTGCTGGCTGGGAGGTTCCCAAGCAGACCGAACTCTACTGGGAGCCGTCGAACAAGTACAGATGGATCGTTGTGTGCTGTCGGAAGCGGAGTTCCGATTGCCTGGGGTGGGCAGCTACGTCTGCCGCCCATGGCAGCGACACGCACCTGCAGCATGAGATGAGGGCCCGCGGCTGGTGGTTGCCAAGCTCCCCGCCGATTTGGAAGAGGGCCCAATGTCCTAACTGCCTGTAGGCATGCTACTGCTCAGGGCCGCATGGCTAGGAGGCAACGACCCCAGCATTTGCGATCTTCGTGTGGGCGCTAGGCCCTAGGTTAGGTGGACAGTGATCCTTTTGCGAATCCTCACCTTTACATATTCGCATGGGCTAGAGCATGCATCGGTGCCGAACCGTTTGGGATTTGCTTCGCTCTTTAGGACTTTACAACTTTGGGATCGCACATTCCCTGTTGAGGTCCGACGAGCGACCGCTTCGTCGCGTGCAACCAGTTCATGCATGGCGATGGTCTCAGCTTGCATCCTGCCACTGCGCTGTCTTTCACTGCCCTGTTGAGGTCCGGAGAGCCACCGCTTCGTCGCCTGCGACCAGTTCATGCGTGGCGATGGTCTTTTCATGCAGGGGGCATGGTCTCGGCTTGCAGCCTGTCACTGCACCGTCTTTCGCTGCACGGGTCAGGAGTGCGGTTGTGCNGTGGCGATGGTCTTTTCATGCAGGGGGCATGGTCTCGGCTTGCAGCCTGTCACTGCACCGTCTTTCGCTGCACGGGTCAGGAGTGCGGTTGTGCAGGTGGCAAATGTTATGTTGTCCGCAAGTCTTAGTGGCTCAACAAGTTGAATGAGAGATCTTGTGCCTGTCGCTGCCTCCGACACAGGAGGCTTCGACCCCGTGTCACACACAGGAGGCTTCCACCATGAGCGATTCTCTCCGTGACGCTGAAAATCGACTGGGCTTGCAAGCGCTCGCTTTCGGCACTCAAGACCAGTTCTGTCGTCCATGCGTGGATTGCGGCTTGATCACCGGCTGTTTCTGCGACGGTGACGGCGAAGAATGTTACGCGGCCGTTCGCATGCCTCAAGAAGACTGGGCTCCGAACCAGCTCACGCCTCTGTGCACGGCCTGCGATCGCCGCTTCGACATGTGCCATTTCTGTCGCGGGATCCCGTGGGTGACGCCTCTGGCTCACCGGGACCGAGATCGGCATCAGCCTGCTGGTCTAGCTGGTAGGCTGGATCCGCCCGTCAGCCCAGACCAGCCGATCTACTACTTGGTTCCGGAAGGCACTGACGCTCGCCCCCACCAAGGTGTGCTCGGAGCGCCTTTGCGTGGTCCATATGCAGGTCGGCCGTTGGATCCGCGGCCGCCGACGCCTGGGTCTCGCACTTTGCCGACTCCTAAAGCCCCGCCGACTGCAGCGCAGATCGCTGGGTACAATTCCAATAACCAAGGCGCTCGCCGTGCAAAAGCAAAGGCGACTCCGGATGCCGCTTATCGAGCCGCTGAGAGAGAGCTCATCGATTTGCTCGGTGCAGATCCACTCGATGACGATCCCATCGACCCTTAACCACTTGTTGCGGGAAGCGTGCAACTCCTGAGAGTGGCATGGCTAGGAGGCCACGACATGCGTTTTTGAATTTGCTCTGGGCAGTGCCGGCTCGGAGGCGACGACCCCGGCACGTGTTGGGGTCGCGCCAAGACGTGACGCACGTCTCGTATCTGTGCTTAAAATAAAAATGTGCGAGAAGCAGTAGATCCATCTTGCATCTTTCGTCTCATTCCTTGCTTTCTGTGACTGAGGTTTTCTCANCGCGCCAAGACGTGACGCACGTCTCGTATCTGTGCTTAAAATAAAAATGTGCGAGAAGCAGTAGATCCATCTTGCATCTTTCGTCTCATTCCTTGCTTTCTGTGACTGAGGTTTTCTCACCACGTCCTGACCGTCATGATTTTCGTCAGGGCCCCAGGTTACGTGAACTGTGATCCTTCTGCATCGTCACCTTCACATGTTCGCATGCTTCGCCATCTCCAACTGTTACAGGCTCTGGCGACATGCCAACGCAGACATGTCTAGACTGCAGGTGTCCATCGCGTTTGAACGTGTCCTTCGTGCTTTCCATGTCTATCCTCGAGACTCGAGGCCAACAAGTCCACAAAGCCAGCTGCTTCAAGATGAGGCACACAGGACATCCTTGACATAGAGTGATGGTTCTCGCCGAATACGTTCTGGCGTGATCCTTCTTTCAGGACACAACATCACTACGCTCTGACGCCNGGACATCCTTGACATAGAGTGATGGTTCTCGCCGAATACGTTCTGGCGTGATCCTTCTTTCAGGACACAACATCACTACGCTCTGACGCCCTGACCGCTCGACGCTCCTACCTGCTTGCCAAGAAGAAAGGACAAAATAAAAGGACACAACATCACTACGCTCTGACGCCCTGACCGCTCGACGCTCCTACCTGCAAGCGAAGAAGATGAAAAACAAAAATATCTTGAAAAAAAATAACAATACTTCATGACGACATATCATGACAATCATCAGCCATGCCGGCGATGCAGTACACTATGCTCCGCCGCAGCCATTTTCTCATTGCGTTTCCTCNAACCTGGTGATGCGACTTTCATGCTGCCCTGAGTCCTTCTCCAGCTATTTTCCTTAGGAGATGCGATGTCTGCGTTACGCGTGTCTGCATTCGGGTTCGTGGCCCCTATCTGGTTTATTGGTTTTTCTTCTTATAGAGTTCATAAAAAATATAGAATATTAATAGAATATTATCGAATATATATTGAATTTAGATTTTATATTCTCTAATTATATTGATTGCGTTCGTGATTCTGGACGAATTCTTTGCCGCCTTGGAATTGGTCTTTTTCTGCGTTTCTTCGTCAAAATCTCTTGCGTGATTATCTCGCGCGATTTTCAACCCTGGAAATTTAATTGTCGCGAGCGTTTCTCTCGGTATTAAAATTCCGAAGATTTTGGTAGCTTTAGGAAATTTCGTGATATGAAAATCTTCTAAAGTTTGGTAGCTTTAGGCTTAAGTTCTCGCGGTAGTAAAATTCTTTAGGTTATTTGCAGAGGTTCTAGTGTTGTATTTGTTGAATGAAATCAAGTATCAGTCGTATGTTAGGTTCGGTTCGTGGTTAGTGTCCGGGTTCGTGTTTGGTTCGTGTCTGGGTTCGTGTTTGGTTCGTGTCTGGTTCGTGTTTGGTTCGTGTCTCGGTTCGTGTCTGTTTCGTGTTTGGTTCGCGTTTGGGTTCGTGTCTGGTTCGTGTCCGTTTCGTGTCTGGTTCGTGTCTGGGTTCGTGTCTGGGTTCGCGTCTGGTCCGCGTCTGGGTTCGTGTTTGATTCGTGTCTAGTATATGTCCGGTTTGGGTTCATTTCTGGATTCGTGTGATTGATTCGTATTTAGATGGGATGGAATATATATATATATATATATACATTTATTTATTTATTTATTTGGATAGAAGATGATTTCTATATATAAGATTAAATTCAGGAAAACTAGCGTAGTTTATTTTTTTATTACGATAAATAGTATTACTATGGTCGCGGGTCGAATCGTGCAATTCTTTGGTTTCCTGATTAAACTAGTCGCACGAAGCTCCGACGCTATCGATACGAAAGATATTTCGAAAATAGCTTATATTTGAAGAAATGGTGGATCTGATTTTGTCTATAAGGAACGTAGGTAGCTTATAAGCTCAAAAGCGTCAATTAGGCAACAGATATAGAAAAGCGAGAAGATTCGAGCTCGGAGAGACGAATAAGAGAGAGAGAGAGAGAGAGAAACGAAAATAAAGCGGCAGTGAAACGAGAAGAAGACTAGCGTCGCATTCACCTCAGCGGCGAAGAGCAGTGAAGCCGGCATGTTCCAGGGGCAGCCGGGGCGTCACCTTAGAAATTCGGTGGAGGTGACCTGGGCCGGGGAATTATCCTGAGCATAATTGAAGGAAGGCCTCTATGGGGTCAGTGCCTCCGACAACCCGGAGTGAACGATCCGATGAGCGTTTAAAGCTCCGTGCAACCCACGCTGCAAATCGAAAGAAAGGACCGCCAAGCAAAGACGCTTAGCCTCGCCAATCCGGGATTGTTGTTGTTGGTCAACTTTAGAGATTTGAAGAAATGGTGGATCTGATCTTGTCTATGAGGGACGCAGGCAGCTTAGAAGCTNGGATTGTTGTTGTTGGTCAACTTTAGAGATTTGAAGAAATGGTGGATCTGATCTTGTCTATGAGGGACGCAGGCAGCTTAGAAGCTCAAAAGCGTCAATTAGGCAAGAGACAGAGAAAAATCGCGAAAAGGAATCAACGAAAGCGAGAAGATTCGAGCTCGGAGAGACGAATAAGACAGAGAGAGAAACGAAGACAAGGAGGCAGTGAAACAAGAAGAAGACTACCTTCGCATTCACCTCAGCGGCGAAGGGCAGTGAAGCCGGCAGGTTCCAGGGGCAGCCGGGGCGTCACCTTAGAAATTCGGTGGAGGTGACCTGGGCCGGGGAATTATCCTGAGCATAATTGAAGGAAGGCCTCTATGGGGTCAGTGCCTCCGACAACCCCGGAGTGAACGACCCGATGAGCGTTTAAAGCTCCATGCAACCCACGCTGCAAATCGAAAGAAAGACGCGCCAAGCAAAGACGCTTAGCCTCGCCAATCCGGGATTGTTGTTGTTGGTCAACTTTAGAGATTTGAAGAAATGGTGGATCTGATCTTGTCTATGAGGGACGCAGGCAGCTTAGAAGCTNGGATTGTTGTTGTTGGTCAACTTTAGAGATTTGAAGAAATGGTGGATCTGATCTTGTCTATGAGGGACGCAGGCAGCTTAGAAGCTCAAAAGCGTCAATTAGGCAAGAGACAGAGAAAAGTCGCGAAAAGGAATCAACGAAAGCGAGAAGATTCGAGCTCGGAGAGACGAATAAGACAGAGAGAGAAACGAAGACAAAGCGGTAGTGAAACGAGAAGAAGACTACCTCGCATTCACCTCAGCGGCGAAGAGCAGTGAAGCCGGCAGGTTCCAGGGGCAGCCGGGGCGTCACCTTAGAAATTCGGTGGAGGTGACCTGCGCCGGGGAATTATCCTGAGCATAATTGAAGGAAGGCCTCTATGGGGTCAGTGCCTCCGACAACCCCGGAGTGAACGACCCGATGAGCGTTTAAAACTCCGTGCAACCCACGCTACAAATCGAAAGAAAGACGCGCCAAGCAAAGACGCTTAGCCTCGCCAATCCGGGATTGTTATTGTTGGTCAACTTTAGAGCAGATACTAGATAGGAGCTCCATACCTCCTCGTTCGATCCCGCCAAAACTCTCGAATACCACCGGCTCATAGCCCAAGTTTGCAGCCGCGCATCGCATGGCGATGTCACCAGACCCGCGCTTGCGGTCGGCATATTTTCCAGCNAGCTTGAGCGATGAGCGGCTGAGTCACCGGGCAAGTGACTGCGAGGTCTAGGGCAAGGCGAGGGAATTTCCGCCAAGAATTAGGTTTCAAGGAGGGCGGAGCAATCAATAAGGTATCGGTAGGGCGTATCTGGGTTGATCCGGTAATCAAACCGGCTCCAGTACCGGTCGTAAACCGGCCATCTGAGCAAATCGGTACACCGTGTTTCGAAGAGAATTATGGATACCATATTTACTCCCCTGTCGCATACAACTCATTACATGATGACCACAAGGATCAAGTGCTTGGCCACAATACGTGCATCCCTCGTCTCTTTGAAAGATCGGAATCCCCAGTCGCATATTGACAACATCTGAAAATGCAACGTCGGAGAACAATAAATCTCGTGTGGGTGAGGGGGCAACTTGCAACCAGGCTCCAGCTCCGGGTGCTGCCACTGCTCGCAGCCTGGCCTGTTGAGCCACTGTACTCGAGACTTCCTCCAGAACCTTTTACCGGAGCACGTCTATTTGAAGCATAGAAGCTTGATCAAGCGGAGCGGAAGGCTTGGAGAGACTTGCTCCATGAGTTGGGTAAAAGAATGATAAATATTGGACCGCGTCATGTTCGAAAATCCCAGCAAGGGCTTCATACCCCGAGACGAGTCTTGAAACATGCTCATGACTCATAACTCTGCCGTCGAGCTGAGACATATACAAGATCAGCAACATGAAACACTCTCATGCCGAGCTCATACCTGGAACTCAACAGTCCTAGCCCGCCGTACCGGATGGGTAATCTAG